>OZ022592.1:17958840-17971340 GCA_963669155.1 Arbacia lixula | reverse complement strand
CCTATGTTTTATTGCGCTGTCATACTTCCCATCTTCTGTGACGGTCTATCCAAGATAAACAAACATATTGACTTGTTCTATTAGTGTGTCATTGACCTCAATATTAACAGTCAGGACTTCTTTCTTTCTATGTCACCATAGTCTCAGTCCTGGATGCGTTGATTAAAATCGTTCCCCTCCATCATTCACCTTTTCTACAAGTCTCTGTATATAGCTCTTCCTCCGATTCCGCTAATAATACAGAATCGTCTGCATACCTCAGGTTGTTAATGTTTTTGCCTCCAAAAATGACTCATTTTTCATTAGTTAGCACTCTGAAAATCATCTCTGAATAGAATGTTAAACAATAAAGGCCAGAGTTTACAAAGAAATTTAAGGCATACACCCGGTAGTAAGGATAGCGTGCTCCATCCTGTAAATGAACGAAAAACAAGTCAGACAAAAATCTTGCAACCAGACGGGATTTGAACCAGCAATCTAACCTGCTTACCGGGCAGCGACTTAACCACACAAGCTATTTCTAGTTCACGGGTCAAGACACGACAGCATGGAAACAAATACCGAAAGAGTCTCGTCTCTGCTACTAATTTGGTATTTTTTCATCAGTTGATAATTGTACAGAAAGTTTTCATTGTCTTACAAGTAATGGTTAATGTGTTAAAGATTGTCCGTCCCTTTTGCAAGCTTAAAATTTGAAATCGTCTATCACGATCGTAAATTGAAGAAAGTGTGATTCAAGACCATTTCTAAGAATATAGCATGTTGAAGCTTTCTGTATTTGTAAAAAATTTCAGCCGTTAAATTTCAAACCGACTTTTTTCGTACCACGAAAAAAGTATTAGTCTTTGTTACAGTATCTATGTGGTTATTATGCGTGTGTGAAATCCTAAATTTATGAGTAACTACCAAACTTTGGAGATGATTCCTTCCATAGAACATTTTTTTTCATAATGTGTTTTATAATTTAATAAACAGAATAATCAATTAAGCAGATATTTCAACACAAACTGCTAAGAGCCTGAGGGAAAGACTATTAATCAGACGTTGTTTACGTGCATTATTTGAATTTTACACTACGTATCAGTTTCAAATTGTGAATATAGAGCTTGCTAATAGTTCTCTATATGTTTTGCCAATGTTTCGATGGTTTTGTGGTGATCTGCAAAAGGGACTGGCCGTCTTTAACATCTGAGTTAAATTTTGAATAGCAATCCAACATGGATGCGAAAGTGTTGACCTTTCTAATTATGTATTGCGCATTTGTGCCCTGGGAATCCAGGTCGCCGTACGTCACGTGATGTCTGGTGTCTGAAAATTATGTTAATCAATCACTCTCACCTATAAAAAAAAATGTAATTAATACGCGATGTCACGTGAGTGCTTCAACCAATGAATGCTCGAGCTCAGTGGGCGATTTTGTGACTGAAATGTTCCTTCTCTCTCGCATCGCTACTGGTTAATGTGTGTTTATGCAGAGCATTTTGTCTTCATCGGCTACGAAGTCTTGACATTTCGTACCCGGCTCGCTGCCGCGCGTATCCAGCCTTCACGTTGCTATACAATCAACGTCCTTCGCGTACAAGGACAATATCAAACTGTCATTTTGTTGCGGCAATCCGAACGGCTGTTTTTCGACGAATGATTCATTGTTTCACCTCGTAAAAGTGCTTCGATTTTCCGCTCTACGTAGTACGGACTGTTCAGCACGATTTATTTGCCTGCCGTTTTAATCCAACTTTTGGACAGAATTCGCGCGACCTTTAGAACGCCAGGACGACCCCGATTTGTGATCTGATCTTCAACTTCATACTGCAAGTCAGCTCATCTGACGCCGTGTCACAGAAGCAGCGGACTTGTTTATGAACTTTCATCGACCGAACATCGCCCTGCTGCTGTTGAATTTCAGCAGGGATTGACCCATCTGAGCACAGAACTTTCGCCCAGCTCATCAGGGCCAATTTCAAACTGAGCCCCGATTTATTTAGGCCACGCATCGCTCACGCGGACTATTTAGTTTGGTGAGATCGTTGGAATTACTGCATCGATAATTTGATTTGTGTCTTGAATCAACCTCGACAGGAATAACCGTCTCATTCGGGGCATTCTTTAATAATCGAAATGACATTTTGGACATACCCCCGAGTAGAGACGGTACATCCACATCGAAAGCACAATGGCTGGTTTTTTACAACGTACAAGCAAAATACAAGGTCCCCACGCTTGAGTAGAAAGTTACCCGATTACTGCAAAGTGTATGGGGAAACGGAATTGAGATAAATGAATAGCTACTTTGTCTAAAAAAATAAAATTGTAACATCTTTCAATCTATGATGCAATAAATCTACCTCAGTCAAAATTAGATCTATATTATAAATTTATAAATTCTAGGACTAAAATCCCCCCCCCCCCCCGGAAAAATCGAAAGGTGAAAATTAAAGACTTACTTTCCACCGATTACACGTTTATCGCAGACATTCTTAATCTACTCGAGTCTGACATAAATTTGACTAATCAGATTGTTCGACGGGTTGTTGGCTATGAATATTAAAATCGTCATTAGCGTTTTCATATTCGAAATGTCGACCCGCATCGATCTCTAGATAGAAGTCTCTAGATATGGCGTTCAGAGGAGCCAGATGCAATCTCAGCGGATCCAACGTCCTACAGAGACTGATTTTTCAGTCTAGAATCAACCATTTATTGTCCATATAATTTCGAACGTTAATTGTTTAACGTAAGCCCTAAATGACCACATTTTTGACCGCTAGCCTACAGTTAATTGGTTATCGTATCTTAACTGTGATTTTGCACTGTAAACGTAGTTTACACCGATTTTGTGATAAGTAACATTTACTTATGTAGTGAAACCAACGGTTCTCTGCTTTAATTCCGATATTATTTTGTAGCCTCGCATCTAGGTTACATGATATAAGAATTATGTTATAACCGATCTCGAAATAACTTATAGATTTGGTATTCCGTGCATTGATTAGCATTGTTTGTGACCTGGTTTTCATGTTATTTTACTTAACGGCGGATTTAAACAGTTACCCTGACTGACTTTGCCGGTTGCCTTAACCGTGGAACACGTCTTGATTTCGACGTGCCGGTCAACAACCGCGGCATATTTCGACGACCGACTTTTACTCCCGGGGGGGTCACTCTCCACATAGCCTGCTACGCACCCGCGTCCAGAAAAAGCGTCGAAAAGGGTCCCGTTTCAGGCACTCCGGCGTCGTCGACGTCTTTGGCAAAAAGGGTTGCATTTCAGCACCATTCGCTGGTAAATCGCCGTTTAGGGTAGCCTTTTCTCACTCTTCACGCCGTTTAGGGTTGCTAATTTGGTTATGAAGATTACGCCGTTTAGGGGTGCAAATTTAAGTAGATCTACGCCATTTAGGGTTGCAACGAGCAGACTTCCTATACGTCCTAAGCTGTGCTGTGAATTCTCAGTTTTTAACTGTATACTCCCTGACATTAATCCTCTTCATCGTTCAGCCTGTTTGAGTGCAGGAAGCCTGACCAAGGAGATACAAGTTTACTTGAATGAAGAGTACGTGTACATGTATAGGGGAAATGTATTATGTTGGTAATGCTGTTTTTTTTTTTTTCTTCTTCTTTTTTTTTTCTTTTTTTTTTTTTGATTCATATATTGATTTGATTTTTATTATCAATAAAACATTATAAAAAAGAAGATACAAGTTTAATTAATGTATGTATTTTTCAACACATTAACTGATATGGATTCCATTTTTTCAAGTTTTGATAAAATTGGTAAAACGAATGGTAAGTGATGCATCAGTCAGCAAGGCAAACAGCATTTTGCACTTGCATTCAATAATTTAGGCTAAAAGATGGCTATTGCCTATTCAAAGTGGCTAAGAGAGGTGTCCTTGAGAGTAATCATGTTGGCCTTACTTTCAATAACTTCAAAAAATGGAATTTATACCTGTTGTATTTAACATCAATTTAACATCAGTCATCAGTATGGTATCAAATTAATCGATTTCAATGTTCACGCCATTTAGGGTATCAAATTAGGGGATTTCCCTGTTCACGCCACTAAGGGTGGCTTTTCTCATGGGTTACGCCCCCGTTACGCCATTTAGGGTTGCAAATTTAGGTAATGTAATTACGCCATTTAGGGTGCATTTCTGAGGTTGTCGGACACGGGTGGGTAGCAGGCCATGTGGAGAGTGACCCCCCCCCCCCCCCCCCCGGGCTTTTACTCCACATTTAGGGATATATTTTAATAAGCCGTTTGCTGATGTGTTAAACTGAAGCAATATAAATTGTTAACGTAGACAATATTTATAGTGTGCGTTCATTGAGGCCCTTTTGGCATACCTCAAATTCTTAAGTATAACCGATAATTTGACTAAACCTGCGGCGGCCTACCGCATTATTAAACAGCGCCACTAAAACCATTTGCTTTGATTTGTGAATGATTTTGTTTGCCCATGATTCCTTGATTTCTGGAGAACGAAATGAATAACACCAGAAATTACAGATATTGTTTGTGTGTCCTTATTCTAGTGGGATCACAAAAGTAAAAAGTGTGTGGAGGAGATGAACAAACAAATTCCTTCTCATTGCTTGCTTGATGCTTGCTTTTGCACAGCGATTGATTTGAATGATTCGGTGCATGATAACCTTAAATTTGAGATTGCACTAAAATTCATTTGATTCATATCATACACGACCTCCTTCCCCACAAGTCTTATTTCATCTCACTTAGTAATATTCACGAGTAGTCCGCCGAAGGGACAATTCGGTTAGATTTTAGTGAAAGGGCTTTGTGTGGTATATTTCAATTTACAAAGAAATTTTAGGTATACACCGAGTAGTACGGATAGCGCTTTATGGCGGCAAACGAAAGTGAAATTCGGTTTTAGTGGATAATTTTACATAGATTAGTGGGAACCTATTTTTCTAATTGAATAACCCTTTAAAGGAGAGATTATACAACCCTGCCGCATACCTTTCTGTATTTCAACCTTTAGAAATAACACCTCCCTGCCTCCTGGTTCCAGAACAACTTGGCTTTCTTCTACTCTCAGTCCTTCATTCATATCGGTTGTGTACTGATTAGCATCTCTCACTGAAATATCTCTCCTTCAGCGGCTCCACGTCCAGTCTGGTTTTCGTGGGTAGAACCTCCTTGATTACCTTAAGTGCGATGTTGACTTTAACAACGACTTGGTTATGATCTTAGGCTCAGAGCATAACCTAACCCCCCCCCCCCCCCCCCTCCTAAATACGCACCTGATCTGAGCCTATATCTGCAGCAGAACAGATCTGGGTCATCTTGACACTCCTTCGAAAGCGCTTACTCATATTACTGACTGAAATATAATCGATCCTTCAATATCAGGGCTAATTATTGGCAAAGACCCAAAATATGCAAATATCGTGATTATCGTGTTCTATCCCATAACAACATGATGGCCAATGAAACATGGATGTAAACAAGTCAGATACAGAATTAAAAACACACACAAACACGCTCAACAACCTGGGGGGCATTTCATCAAAGGACTTGTCGGATATTTTATCCGACAAGTTTGCTCTCGGCCAATAAGATGCAAGCATTTCAGTAGCTTATAATAGTTTGTCGGATAAAACGTCCGACAAGTCCTTTGATGAAATGCCACCCTGATAGCACATATTAGATCAAGAGGGATCGGGCCGCTGATGACACTAATTTCAAACCAAATGACTTATACTGAGGTGTGAAACAAACTTTCATCGGGGAAGACTTATGCAAGCTAATACAGTGGATTGATTTTTTTTTTATTATTTGCAAAAGCCTTAATAGATTTGATTACAAATCTACGATGTGTGTCCAGTTAAGTTTTCAAATTAAACTTGAAAAAGAAATACTTCAATTAATGAGAGTATTATTGCGAAAACAGTGTTTAACCACCCCCCCCCCCCCCCCCATGCACACAGGCACACTCTCTCTCTCTCTCTCACACACACACACACACACACACCTTCCCCTCCACCCGTACGCGTACCTGTAAATATTTTTTACCCGTGCCGAGTTCTCTCTTTCTTTACTTTGTTCTCCATTAACCCTTTCTGACTTTTCTCACTTTCTTTCTCCCACCCCCTCCCTGCCCTCTCTCCCTCTCTCTCTCTCTCTCTCTCTCTTTCTCTCTCTCTCTCTCTCTCTCTCTATCTCTCGCTCTCTCTCTCTCTCTCTCTCTCTATATATATATATATCTATCTATCTCTCCCTCTCTCTCTTTCTATCTTGCTATCTCTATTCAGTGTCTCTAGGATCATACTGTTACTGTCAATTTAGTAGCGAGCAATAATTATCACTCTACAGACAGATTGAATAAAAAGCATGTCAATGTCAAATTAGTCGGGAGAAATCATATTTTTGAATGTTAACCGATGCTTGTAGATAAGGTCTCCTCTGTGTCCCCAGTACCATATTATAGGCTAGACTTACGACAGAAATTTTCTGTGAAGGTATTGATATTGATATTGATATTGATATTGATATTGATATTAATATTGATATTGATATTGATATTGATATTAATATTGGTATTGATATTGATATTGATATTGATATTGATATTGATATTGATTTGATATTAATATTGATATTCATATTGATATTGCTATTGATATCAATATTTATATTAATATTGATATTGATATTAATATTGATATTGATATTAATATTGATTTTGATATTAATATTGATATAAATATTGATATTGATATTGATATGCATATTCATATTCATAATGATATTGATATTAATATTGATATTGATTTGAAATTTGAAATTTTATTTTCACTGGTTTACAAAGATGATCTATTGATACAAATCAGGAATGTGACATCAAACAAGTGACATATAAACAGACAGACACGGACAATTTTTAGACAGCAATAATAAACGATAAATTAAGTGTTGTTAATTAATTGTATGACGGTGGTCCAGGGCCCAAGGGCCCAAACTCAACGATCCTGATGACGCGAAGGAGTTTTCATTAATTTGTCGACATGACAATCATTATCTTTGGCCATACATGGATTTAGGGTCCCTTCACCAGCGAGGAAATTATGTGCTTCGATATTAGCATGATAGGCTATGATACAGTATATGCTTAATAAAGTCAGCACTGCCACCTGTCGTGTGATTAGGTTCGTATGTAAAACATGTCTTGATCGATCCGATCGCTACATATGACCCCCTTCACCGTATCCATGGACTAGTATTTGAACCCTCACCCCTACCCTCCGCCTCGCTGCTTTCTCCCCCGCCACGATCTTTCCGCGTTTCCATGGTGATCTGACACAAACGCGTCCGCTCGCTCGGTTCAACCTAGCCTAGGTACAAGGCTGTGTGGTGTATGGACACAACCCAGTCGGTTAACAAGTATGTCTGGTAACACAGACTTCGCCCTAATCCCTTCCTCCTCCACAGCCAGGATAAAATTAGGGCGTAGTCTGTTTTACCAGACTTAATTAACAACAGACCATGTTGTGTACATGCACCTCGCAGCCGATAGTACCTAGGCTAGGTCCAGCCAGGGACTAGCTTGGCTATGTTGGCGGATCTTTTACACGCGAATAACTTTATCATTGTCGGCTATGTACGTATGTATGGGTGGGTAGTGTTGAGGGGTGATTTGCCATTTGGTCCAATCCCCGTTGGTCCATCACCATTTCGTCTACCATCATATGCTGATATGTTTGGGCTAGGGTTAGGGTAGAGGGTCTAGATTAGGGTTAACGGTTGAGGGCATGGTGTAGATTAGAGTTGTTGAAAAGTTAATTAACCCAGTATTTTAATCTAAAACGGTATTTTTAAGGGGTTCCTTGTAGACGAAATGGTGAATGGACTAACTGGGATTGGACCAAATGGCAATAAACCGTGTGTAGAGAGGGGTTGGGGTAAACAAGAAGGAAACTAACGTGGATAACAATACGCACAACTTCGTGAAAACATGTTTGTTTAGTTCAGCGGGGATGGAAAGGGGAAACGGACACGTTTTGTCCTCTGCCTGGTGTGTGAGTGAAATCCCGTTTGTAAAGTGAGATGTCACATTGCGGTGGTACATTGATGGAGGACACTTCAGATTCTTCTGGGAACAAATAATGTGTGCGGCCATGCGTGCCCTATGCTTCCATTTCCCGTTGCGTTATCAATCAATAGAGCAATCGTCTCGTCACAGTACGTGGTGTGTTTCTCTGTACCACCTCATGAGATAGGAAACACACATACACGAGCTAGTTAACCACCAAACATCATACATACGAAAGGACGACGTATTATCTACACCTCTGCGATATGTTATGATAGCCGTGCGTGTCTACTTTTACCAGTGCGATTCCAATTTCTCGCAGGGATGAATGAACTTTGAATACTTATAGTTTCATTCTTTAGGTCGGTCGGTCTTCTGGGAGCTAACGCCAGACGTTCATGTTAGGCTCCGTTTGATGGCTGGGAGTTTGATGTCGAAAGGTTACATCTTGGAACCCAGACGAGCATTTAGGCACCATATCTTACTATCATCGGTGTTATATAAAGGTAGGTGATATACATGTAGCTTAACGGTGTACGTTTATCACCGGTGTTATATAAAGGTAGGTGATATACATGTAGCTTAACGGTGTACGTTTATCACTGGTGTTGTATAAAGGTAGGTGATATACATGTAGCTTAACGGTGTACGTTTAGCCGTAAATATGTTTCTTATATTCAACGTTTTCTGTGCCTACGCTGACAGTTTCTAGGACACCGCATCGAAATATTACGTGCTGAATAATATAACCATGGACCATAGGGTTTAATGGTGCAACTCAGGTTCAACGGATCACCCTGAAAACATTGGAAGAAAATTATCTTTGATTGAATTTTGACCACGCATTACATTTGCATCTGATATGTGACGTGATACATATCCTATGCATCCTATATGATCAAATTATCCTGAATACTCTCGAAATCAGTGATTTAGTGGAGGATTCAGAATCTTTAATGAGTCTGGTAATACAGCGATATGATATACCCTCGAGAGCGGCATCTATAGGGTTATGTCGTGAAAATTTTGAGAACAAAACATTAAGGCTCTTCTCAACCACTATATCAAAGCCTCATTTCAGGTTTTCAATTGTTTCAAATGTTACGTATTCATTACTTCTGTTTTACGTATCCTATTTTACGTAAGCTTTAATTGAATAACCTGTCTGTAGGATTGTTGTGTTTTCATTAAAGGGATAGTTCACCCTGGAATTATTTTGGTTTTGATAAAACAAGACACATGAAAGGAACACATTAGCGAAGGTTTGATGAAAATCGGTCAAAGAAAAAGAAAGTTATGCCAACTATGTAACTTATTGCGGATATAAAAGCTAACGAAAAGAAAATTATTTGATTTTAAAGTTTTTATTTTATGAGGTCACGTGCGATGTGCTCTCCCATATGTTGTGTACTACTTTTTTCCATAAATTGCCTTTTTTATGTTCTTTGAAGGAATACATTCTCTTCATACAGGTATGTGTGTAAAAACATGGGTCTAATATAATACATCAAACGCATAGGTAAAATGGTAAATATCTTTTTGAGAAAATTGACATTTTTAAAAAGAATTGTTCACAACATATGGGAAAGCACTTCGTGACGTCATGAAATCAAATCACTTTCTTTTCCTTTTGCCGATTTTCGTCAAACCTTCACTAATATGTTTCTTTCATGTGTCTCCTTTTATTGAAACCGAAATAATTTCAGGATGAACCATTGCTTTTAACAATTGTATACACGGATGCGCTGTCCCTTTCCTTTGACGTATTCATCATCAATGATACACACACACGGTTCATCATAGATTTATCTGATCGCTGCCGCATCCATGACAGCCATTCTAGGACTATAATGACCAGGTGGAAGCTGGTTCAACAAGCTATTCGTAATCTAAGAATGACTTTATATACGCACGACCGGTGACCTCTTTTTGTGCTAAATCAGATTGTCAATGATTTTGATTCCCATCAGCTAAAGTTCTGATGTTTATCAATTAAAATTCTTGTTGTTAACAAGCGTCTTATACAAGTAATATGATTTGTCAAATTTGATTAGGATTGTTGGAAATTAACTCCAACTATGTTAAAACTGGAACGAATTGGGGTATCTCATTTAGCACATGAAAGGGTCATAAGTCGTTCTTAGCTTGAGAGCAGCTTGGTGAAACGCTGCCCTGATCAGAGAGGCAAAACGCAGCTGACCAGACAATGTCCTGCTAACGCACAAAGCTGTATTGTGTGAGGCCACTGGTCCCGTCCTATCGATGCGTGCGGTGCCTTGCATGACGCAGGGATCATGTCCGGAGGATGCGCACAGACAATGGAGATATCAGCTCAAGTCTGTCCTGAAAATACATCTAGTCAATCGATTGTATCGATTATTGGTTGGGTCGATACCAGGTCGGTGCTCAGCTTTGTGGGTAAACTATCGATTCGATGCTACTTTCACATGATACTTTGGCTGAAGTACCACACGAGTGTGCGCCCATTGCCGCCCCCCCCCCCTCAACCCTCACGCCCCCCCCCCCCCCATTCCCTCCAACCCAAGCCCGCTTTCCTACCCACATCAAAAGAAGTACCACCTGAGACTGTCCATTTAAACCCTCACCTTCACCCCCCCCCCCCCACGCCATCCGCTCCCCATTAGTTACTTGACCTCCACCCCTCATAAGATACTTGATAACAATAATAATAATAATAGTAATAATAATAATAATAATAGTAATAATAATGATAATAATAATAGTAATAATAATGATAATAATAATAGTAATAATAATAGTAACAATAATAATGATAATAATAATAGTAATAATGATAATAATGATAATAATTTATATAGCGCACTTTCCATCTTAATCTGATGCTTATAGGCGCTTCAGAGCAAATTAAAGAGAGAGAAAAAATAAAATACAGGGATGTCAAAAAGCAACATTATACAGGTATGTCTACGACACTCACCCCTTCCCCCCCCCCCCCCCATCCCTCATAAGATACTTGATCCCCACCCCCCCTCTCCCTCCATCCCATATATAATACTTGACACTCACCCCCCCCCCCACCATCCCTCATAACATACTTCACACTCACCCCCCCCCCCCCCCCCCACCATCCCTCATAACATACTTGACCCTCACCCATCTTTTTCTAACTGGGTATATTAATAATTGCTGTCATGTCGTACATTATAACCACATGTTCCGATAGTTAAAGGGCCTCTGTCATCAAAATATATATTGACTTATGTTCATGCAATTTAATATGCATATATCGAAACCACTAACAGTTTAATGGAAATATGTGCCCTATATTTTAAAATAATTTGTCTATGTTTTTTCTCAGCACTGATAAGCCCCGTCTCAAAAATATCCTCCAACTCAGGATTCCCCCTGTGATATCGTCAAAGGTAGAAACTTAGCAGACCTAATTTATGCACAAACTAAACATTGCAATGACTCCCTGCAAAAATAGCATCACATAGCTAGCACATTTCTGACATAAGGAAACGATACCCACATGATAGGCTGTTAGATGGTACATGTATCAGTGTATTGTGTGAAGACATGTGATGCTCTTGTGGGCAGGTGGAGGTAGTCATTGCAATGTTTAATTTGTGCATAAATTCTGCTTATTATCCTGCTAATTTCTACCTTTGAAGATGTCACCGGCGGAATCTTGAGTTGGAGGATATTTTGGAGGCGGGGCTTATCAGTGCTGAGAAAAAATGAAGAAAAATTATTTAAAAATATAGGGACACATATTTTCATTGAACAGTCAGTGATTTTGTTATGTACATATTGTGTTGCATCAACATAAGTCGAAATACATTTTGATACAGTCATACAGTCACATACCTGTCTGACTGTAAGCGTCATTGCTGTCCGTCACTAATTTGTCAATGTAAATGCATTTTTTTTTATTATGTAAAGTGGACAAAAAATTATATCAGAATAAAACACGGCATTTTCGTTTCAAAATCCAGAGTCACAACGAGGAGGGATGACGTCACATGTGAATCCACCTTTCAACCTGTCCTTCACTGAGGCTTCCTTCTTCGGCCTTGGCAACCTGGGCGTGGCCAAGTGCTTACTAGACCACGGTCAGCCAATCATCGCTCAGATGCAGGCAGTGGGCGGGGCTTCATCCAGCACGCTGGTGGCCGCTGTTATGGCAACTGATCCGAGCAAACTGCCGGTATATACATTTCCAGCATAATCAGAAATGATCGTAGAAGTCTCCTGTTATGATATCACCAGAGGGGTTCATGACATTTCATGATTAACTGGGTACGTTTTACGTGGACTCTCTTTGCGGCAAACGCGTTTATGTTTTTTAAACGTGTTTCAGGGAGTTGATAAACGTAAAGGTGTTTTGATTATGGGGTTCGGAAAGCTGTTTTGAAACACGCAAATTTGTACGATCCTAAATGCGTTTGAGCCAGAAACGCG
>OZ022592.1:17886340-17953840 GCA_963669155.1 Arbacia lixula | reverse complement strand
TTCCTTGAGATCACGTCTTACAAGTTTTGCATGACCGAGGGATTCAAGTTCATCATTGTTACTGAAAGTGACACTGGTTGTATCCAATATTCTATTTTTTTTTTAAATGACAGAAAATAGCACCATCAATTAAACATTCTTTCTTTAATGTCTCAGAAATCTAGGCGTGATATTTTTTCTTATAATATTCGCCATTATCTTCAGTATTTTCAAATTCATTTATGTCTTGATCAGCATCTTAGACAGAATATCTATGCTGTAAAATATAATTTTATATAAAAAAAATTATATATATATATATATATAGTGGGATTCGGTGAAACATTTCGAATGCTTTTACAAAATTAAGGACAATAATTCTACGTTAACTATTTTAGTGTATATAATTATGTTGTATTTAAAGATGCAAAATTGTTTTTAATGTAAATAAACAGCCATGAACGTATTATACACCACGTGGCGGATGAGGTGAATGAAATTCTTGCGTACGACAAATCATCGGAAGAAAGATGCAAAAGAAAAATAAAAAACATGACAAGTGTACTTCATTCATTTCCATGGTTATTCTCTTTCACATTTTCACCTCTGTTCTGTTTTTCTTCCTCGTCTTTTTTTTTTTTTTTTTTTATAGCCCATATGTAGTATAGAACATTAGCAGCAGAGGTAGAAGAAGGAATACCTATGATATAATAACTTAGAAGAAGTAAACGAGAGAGAAAGATTTATTATTATTTATTCAAGTCTTCTATAAAAAATACATGGTAGGCAACCTCAGTTTAAAAAAAAATACTCTACAGGTGCGCCCTGTATATACATGCAAAACATTTGCAGGTGGTGTAATAAATAAACTGCGTTATTAGACACAAATCTATTCAAGGCACTTCCAGCAAGTTTAATAAACACTTTGTATCAATCTTTATGATTCTTGGTGACTGAAAAGAAGTTTTCGGTGATTTTCTACACCGGGTGTGAGCGCTATCTTTTTGCACGTCACGTCGTCGTAGTCGTAGATGAGCAGAAGTTTAAGAAAAAAACTCTGACATTATAAGACACGCAGATAATGCATAAGATATTTTCTTGTTTCCGCGGAGCACACAAGATTAATGATCATCACATACATATCGTCATTTCAGACCGAACAGGTAATTTCCCAGGAAGGCTAGTAATTGTGAATCAGTGCGAGAAATCATGACTTTAAAAAAAATCACAAATTGTATATGTCCGCATGGTTTTCTACAAGCATGACAAGTTACCACAAAAACATCAACATTCCACAATTTGATCATTACCTGCGACCTTTGAACAATGACAGTATCTGACCCAAAATGCAATCAGCTAATTTAAAATGAATTGTCCACCATGAAATTAAGATAGTTGTAATAATAATAGAAAGATATAGATAGAAATATATCATTGACGAATTAAGGTTTGGTGAAAATTTATCAAAACATAAGAAAGCTATGATAATTTCCAGTTTTGATTTTGTGGCCTACACGCTTGAGGTGCTCTCCCACAGTATGTTGTGCACTGCTTTTCCATAAACTTCTGTTCTTTGATGAAGAAATGCATTTTTCATAACGGGATGTGTGTTAAAAAATCAATTGATAAATAACTCTCTTTTCATTATTTTGATCGATTTCTTCAAACCTTTACTGGTATCTTTGTTTTCATGTCTTCTCCTTTTATTGAAACCAAACTCATTTCAGGGTGGACTATCCCTTTAAGACTTCACCTTACGAAACAATATTCAAGGTAAACGACCCAAAAAATGCGCCAAGAAGATTACTAAGGAGTGGGCTTTAAATAAGTTAGTGCCTTCCTACCTACTCCTCAACACTTCTTTAATTTTGTTTATTTGTGTTTGATAAATGTGTCAAACTGTTTATGTTTCACTCTATTTATGTCATATTTTTTCTCGAAGTATGTTTTTCAGTGTTATTGTTTTTAAAGTTGCGTTGGAAATAAAACTGAACTGAACTGAACTAAATTGTTAGATTTCTGCTTTATGTGAGTTACGTGTATCCCCAATGAAGCGTACTCGAGAGGACATCACAAAAATAGCTTACAAAATCGGTTGAACCATGCTTTGAGCAATCTTGTATTGATTTAGCATAAATAGTGATCATCATTCACATGTGCGGAAATCGCTCCCCGAAGGTGGGGGGGGGGGGGGGGGGGGCATGTTTTTCCTCAAGAAGTGCTCTCAGTGGGGGGGGGGGGGGGGGCGGGGGGTTTGATATTCTGGGGGGGGGGGGAGACTTGATCTTGTGGGCCTACAGGAACGAAAATAGTTGGGGGGGGGGCACGCCTCCCCCCGTCCCCCCGGGATTTCCACCCATGATCATTCATCAAGGCAGTGCAGGGCAATGGTTGAGCACAGATCAAATAGGTTAATTGGTCCCTGATTGAATACATGAAGACTTCATCAAGTCGCACGAGCATCTACAATTTTTTTGAACAAATCTACTGGTGACGTAGCATAGCCTCAGTTTTTATGCTTATAACAAAACTTCGCGCCGACGACTGGCTCTTCAAATTTGCATAAGGCGAAGATAAATAAAAGCTACCCGTAACCAGAATGTGGATAGCCTTATTATTGACACATATTTTGCATGATTTTTTTTTTTTTTTCATTTTACATACAACTGTATAAAAAAAATATTTACACGCGCGTGGTGGGTCAGAGCACTGCAAGTGCTTGTGGCTCAGCAAATGAACAGCGCCATCAACCAACAACAACAAACCAGATTAGCGAAATAGGTGGTTGCTATAATGAGGCGTTCCAGAAAAACAGCATTTCATGACTGATAACAACGAAGGATTGTATTTTCGTGTCGACACAGTGAAGTTTGAAGGTATAATATGTATTCCTTCTATTTTTTCTTAGATTTTAAACGAGAATGAGAGTGTACTAAATCCAGTCTATCTGAATTTGAAGATGTGTTGTTTACATCCGAAATTGGGCCCACCTATAGACTTTCATGTAAGCCTATATCTAGTCCACTATGTTGTCATAAATGTTACGTTTTTTGTGATGATCGGGACAAAAAAATTGCTAGACAATCACTTAATCTTCACTCTTAATCCTTCACGACCCTAATGTCAACCCTGAATGCTATAATTACATTATGAAATATAGATTTTGACAGATTTGGTACAAATAATACTAGATCGAGCATGTCAAGACCAGTAATGGCTGCATTAGGCCTACTGGACTCTGACTGAGACTGAGTTGTGTTTTTATAAATAGCGACGTGACGTCAGTGGACGTGTTGTGACTGTGTGTTGCAAGTAGACACAGTAGTGACATTATGATGTCGATAGTGGAGCTTGAGAGTGGACTAATCATTCTTCAGTTGAGATGTGATAATGAGTTGTGATTTGTAAAGTCTTATTTCTCTCCTCATCCCAGCTCCACGATGCGAGCTTGTAAGTTGTGTGCGCCATTTTCTTTGAGTTTGGTATGCGATATGAAATACACATACCAGTACCAGTAGAGACTAGGCTTTAGTGCATGCATAATGCATTCAATTTGCAATGCATGCAGTGCAGCGCTGTATTAAGAAAATGTTGAATATCGAACATACCCATATTACTTGCCGTGGATTGAATTTTTGAATTTGGCATTCCAATGTTTTGATTAATATTTTTATCTCCTTGTGCCTACAAAATACACTTGTGCCCTTGTGGTGACTGGTTTGTTACGTTGTTTCATCAAAACAGTTATTGGCCTTTGACTTTTTTTTTATTTGTCTTTGCTCGCGATCGAGGCTGAGCTGTGTCTCGTCATCTGTGCTTACTACATTACTAGAGCAAGACACTTCTGGTAAACTACACTACAGCTCAAAGGAATTAGCATAGGGAAAGGGAAGGAGCCGCAGCTTAAAACCGCGATATATATTTTGTCCAGCTCAGCATGAAACATGATGCCTCAGCCTAAAAGGCCTCATGTTTCAAAACCAGAGAACCAAAGGTTAAAACACCGTCAATGTACGGGTCCGGCTCCGCTTCGTACAGTCAGGATTGGGCTAATTCACGCGTGTGACGCACTCTTGCGGAGTTGACCGGAGAGATCTTTTTTTAGATCCCGTCCGGAAGACTTTAATTTAAGATGTAATGTAGGTATTGAAAATTATTCTCATTTATTTTTCACTCTTATATTTTGATAGATCTGGTTTGACCTAGAGTGATGTGACATGTGTACTTTGAATTCTTTGTCCCTGACGTAGATTTGTACGACTGGTCGAACCCAGATCAGAAATGGAAGACTCATTCAGTGAGTGGACGTCAGCTCCGGCGGTCTAACAGCATGGCGACGGGCAGCCTGGTGCAGCTGAATGAGGAGAGTCTGGCACTATTCCGCTATGGAGGACTGGTCTTTGCCATCACAGAGAAGTGTCCTCACTTAGGTAGGTCTGACACAAACAGAGAAATGTCCTCACTTAGGTAGGTCTGAGACAAACAGAGAAATGTCCTCACTTAGGTAAGTCTGAGACAAACAGAGAAGTGTACTCACTTAGGTAAGTCTGAGACAAACAGAGAAATGTCCTCACTTAGGTAGGTCTGAGACAGAGAAATGTCCTCACTTAGGTAGGTCTGAGACAGAGAAATGTCCTCATTTAGGTAAGTCTGAGACAAACAGAGAAATGTCCTCACTTAGGTAGGTCTGATACAAACAGAGAAATGTCCTCACTTAGGTAAGTCTGATACAAACAGAGAAATGTCCTCACTTAGGTAGGTCTCAGACAAACAGAGAAATGTCCTCACTTAGGTAGGTCTAATACAAACAGAGAAGTGTCCTCATTTAGGTAAGTCTGATACAAACAGAGAAATGTCCTCACTTAGGTAAGTCTGAGACAAACAGAGAAATGTCTTCATTTAGGTAAGTCTGAGACAAACTGAGAAATGTCCTCACTTAGGTAGGTCTGAGACAAACTGAGAAATGTCCTCACTTAGGTAGGTCTGAGACAAACAGAGAAATGTCCTCACTTAGGTAGGTCTGAGACAAACTGAGAAATGTCCTCACTTAGGTAGGTCTGAGACAAACAGAGAAATGTCCTCACTTAGGTAGGTCTGAGACAAACTGAGAAATGTCCTCACTTAGGTAGGTCTGAGACAAACAGAGAAATGCACTCGCTTAGGTCTGAGACAAACAGAGAAATGTCCTCACTTAAGTCCAAGACAAAAAGAGAAATACCCTTATTTAGGTAGGTCTTTGCCATCTCAGAAAAGTGTCCTCATTTAGGTAGGTCTGAGACAAAAAAGAGAAGTGTCCTCACTTAGGTAGGTCTTAGACAAACAGAGAAGTTACCTCATAATTTGGACACCTGCACTGTTTTTTCTCATACTATCGTATGTTGTTGTTCATCTGATCATGACAGCTAGGATTAAATTGGACACCTGCACCCTTCTTGTCCATTTTTACATGATGATATTTGAAGAAACAGTCGAAGCATCGTAATAGGGTTGACTCTCTTTTATTTCAAGTCAGCGAGCCGACTCGTCTTTGTCAACTTGCATCGTCGGATTGCTCCGTAAAAACTGTATGAAACAAACAAATTGAACCGATCATAAGCAATTGTTCATACAGACATAATTCAAATACATGTACATGTATACCTGACAAATTCATTAGTTGTCAAACAAATACTAGTTGAATCAAGTAGATCACTTGTCACTCTCTTTATCCGTTGAGCATGCGTGCAAAGCCTCTGTTCATTTATACGATTTATATTAACTCACATGATCAACAGCTGACTAACGTCTCTGAAAGTACGGGTACAACTGTAGTCTGCACAAGTATACATGTAATTCACTATGTAGCTCAAATCATAAATATCTTCATAATTCAACCTTGTTTTTCACCCAATGCCTTTAATAGACAAAGCGCCATTTTAAGCTTAATCATTTTGTAAGGTACAACTGGGCAGTCTATTCAGCTTTAATTCGCAGTTACTTTACTGCTATATATGTGCTTGAAATGTCAATTGCCTCACGACTAAGATACCCAAATCAAAGGTGCACTGAATTTAAGGCAGTTATAATCATTCACTTCTACCAATGTAATATATATCACAATGAAATATCTGTGTAATTCATCTTAAAGCTTTAGCTTGGGCTACGATAAGCTATAGGTTTTAAGCCCTTCCATATGGGCACCATCATACGTCAATTGACATGCAATTAAGTCAGATATCAGTAATGTATTTAAGAACATCAACAATAATTTTATGTCAAACTTGGCACTACGCCCTCTTACTACGTGTACATTTTCGTACCCACATTACGTGCATTACACACCGTATAGAAACTTAACATTATCAACTGTGCAAAGTACATTATCTTATGGCATAAAATTACACCTAAATTGTGTTTATACTGAATTAGTTTCTCACATTACATTTACACACCTTCTTGCCTCCTTATAGCGCAACATTCGTTGTCCTTTCGAACATGATGCCGGAGATTACGACCAATTTCCAAAGCAAAACATCAAAAACTTGTATCTGCTGTGACAGAATGAATAGGAAGGCGTAGAGGGAGCTAAATAAATTCATGACCTGAAAAGTGACACGCTTCGCATAGATTTCCGGGTCATTTCAAAATCAAGGTGTCGATCAGTTTCTCGATCGATTGCATTAACATGGCTCCTTTAAATTATTAAATAATTTACTCTTTGTATTCCAGAGAAATGACATAATTTTCAAACCTTTAGCAACATAAAAAATTTGACTAGAAAATGCTAGTCAAATAAGCTGATAACGTGTGACACATTCCAAAACATTTGAATGTACATATTAAAGTGTGACTTTCTATTTAACCTAATTATGCACAATCAATAGTCCACACAAAACAAATTAATTATCCTAGTACATGTATACTGAATCACATAGAATAGCTTCAGAATAGTGGATTAACTTAGCTTTAGATCTTAATCCAACTTATTTTACCTGGCCACTTGTATCAAACCATCAATAAATACCTAAATTCATCCTGCGATCGTAGGATAGGATAATACACAACCAAAGATTGATTGAACTTCAATCAGACCAACATTGTATGTATCTTGCTACTCTGCGTTTGGAAATTGTCGAAGGGTAAAACTTGTATACGTACATGTATCAGACAGCCCAAAAAAAATCATCTTTCAAAGGATTGGATTTCATATCCATTTTAAACCACATTGCATCCAAAGGTCTTTAAATGTACTCACTAGCTGTTATGGCTCAAAATGTTGGTTTGCGTAAATGTCTGAAAATATCAGTTAAAATGCGAAAATTCTCTGTCACGCGACTTGCTTTGAAATTCTTTTAAATTTTCGTACATATACATGCATACGTATGTGTATACTGAACATTTTACAGTACGCAATACCGGTAAGTCAAATCAAGCGGATTTCCGTTTGAACTCCTTTTTTTTGACAAAAAAAAAAATTCAAATAGTGTCTAGTACGCTTTAAGAGTTCTTTTCTATAACATCACAGCATTACAGTTGTATGCTTGATACAATTGAAAATTGAAAAACATGTAAATGACAATAAATCGTTTGCACGTTATATACAAATCACGAAATGTCAGTGTTTCAAAGTCCTTTTGAGTTCATACAGTTCAAATCAGTTGAGGGGGGGGGGGGCCTGTAGTTACAGTTTCAACATAGTCTATGTCTCAGACCCAATAATACGCGATATTACCTAGTCTTGGTTCTAAACCTTCATCGAGAGGGAACGTCAACTAGTCTTTTTAGACATTAGACTAGTCTCGCTTTCAGACTTTATAACAGTTCAAATTGGACAAGTCTCATAATAATTTCTGTGGGTAATTTATCTTTAACCTTATAAAGGGGGAGGGGAACGACCCTATTCTAAATAAGCATATTTGCGGATGGATCCTAGTTTCCCTAGTTATGGCTCCTTGGTCGGGAATTCCTCCTGGTCTTCTTGTGATAGCAACAACACGAGTTTATGGATTGGACGCTCCATTACGCGTACAGGTCCCTTACGCTTTCCGCTTTCGTCGAGATTGGAGTCTCCCATTGCGATCTTAACCTTACGGACGAGTCCATCAGAAGACGTCAACGTATCAACGATCCGCGCTAGGGACCACTGGTTTCGAGGCAGATTCTCGTCCTTCACGATGACGACGTCACCGATCCTAGCATCTCGTTGTGGGCGTGTCCACTTCTGTCGAGTCTGCAAATTCTGGAGAAACTCTTTCCTCCAGCGATCCCAGAATTCGTTTAGAAGATGTTGCACCCGCCTCCATCGCTTTCTGGAATACAGATCAGCGTCCTGGAAGCTGCCCGGTGGTGGAAGTAGGACTTTCGACTTCATCATGATGAGGTGGTTCGGCGTGAGGGGGGCTGGGTATGTTGGGTCATTCAAGTCACTCACTGTTAGCGGTCTACTATTGATGATGGCAGCTGCTTCATACATGAGCGTCCTCAGCGATTCATCATCAAGTTGTCTACCCGACTTGTACAGTAATGTTTCCAGCACTCTACGCGTTGATCGAATCTGGCGTTCCCACGCTCCGCCCATATGGCTGGCAGCAGGGACGTTGAAAGTGTACTGCACATAGTCACATCCTTCCTTCAGCAGGGTACCTTTCAGCTTGTCGTGATTCATTTCTGACCATGCTTTCCTCAACTCTGCTTCCGCACCAACGAAGTTTGTCCCCCTGTCACATCTTAATTGGCGTACTGGACCTCGCAGTGCAGTGAAGCGGCGATAACCTTGAATGAATGAGTCTGTAGTCAGGTTGTTCAAGGTCTCGATGTGCACAGCTCTTGAGGCCATACACGTAAATAGAAGTCCATACCTCTTCATTTCCCTTCTACCTTCTTTGATCATCCATGGGCCAAAACAATCGATTCCGCAGTAAGTGAAGGGTGCTGCTGGTGTCACGCGATCAGAGGGTAGGTCAGACATCTTCTGTATTTGAGCGGGACTGCGTAGTTTGTTGCAGGTTACACACTTCTTTATGAATTTGGCTACTCGATTGCTGCTTCCAAGTACCCAGAATCCATCTTCCCTGATCTGGTTTAGAGTCATGCCTCTTCCCTGATGTGCAGTCAGTTCATGGCAGTGACGAATCACAAGGTCTGTTACATGGTGCTTTTGTGGCAGGATTGTTGGATGCTTCCTCACATAAGAGTCATCGCCCCTTCGAATCCGTCCTCCAACCCTCAGAATTCCTGTATCGTCTATGAAGGCATCAAGACCGTGGAGCCGACTTCCTCTTTTTACTTGACGTCTTTTCTCCCTCTCATTACAGTCTTGTCTCCTCTGAATTGACTTTAGGACTTTGATTTCCTCTCCAAAGGCTTCACGTTGAACATGTTTCAGGATCTCTGTTTCTGCCTGCTGTAGTTCTTTCACCGAGACTTTATCTTTGAACGTTGAATCATCAGTCTGTCCTGTGCGTTTCATATGGCAACGTCGTTTCAGCCTTGCAATGAACAGCAGACAATTAGCCACTGCTCTCTTTGCCTTGTACCATGTCGAGAAACGAGCTAGGCTTCCCAAATCAAGTCCCGATTGGTCTGTTAAAGTCATTTTTGCACTGGCTTTCTTCACCTCGGGGTCATCTGTTTGGATTGTGAATTCTCGTTCTCCAGTGTGTGGCATCTCCTTTTCCCACAGGAACTTCGGTCCAGTTAGCCACTTAGAGCCGATGAGTTGACGAACACTTAACCCTCTGGATGCTCCATCTGCCGGATTTTCATAGGTCTGCACATGTCTCCACTGCGTAGTTGCAGAGTGTTGTCTGATCTGGCTTATCCTATTTGCCACAAACACATGGAAACGTCTCGATTCATTATTTATGTATCCAAGTACCACATTACTGTCTGTCCAGTAGATATTCTCGATGTCTTCCAGTCTTAACTCTCTCTGTAGGAATGTGCTCACCTTAATGGAAACAACTGCAGCCGTCAGCTCCAAACGTGGTATGGTGATTGCCTTAAGGGGAGCGATCCTTGACTTTGCCATCACCAAGGTGCAGTGTACCCTTCCTTCATCGTTCGTCATCCTCAAGTATGAGCACTGGCCGTATCCCGTAGAACTGGCGTCAGAGAAGTGATGCATCTGTGTAGTTCGCACTTTTCCAAAGTTTGCAGGTTTGTAGCATCTCTCCATTGACAAGGAGTCGAGGTTGTGGAGATCTCCCGTCCATTTTTCCCACCTTTCCTTCAGAAAATCTGGAAGAGGGTCGTCCCAGTCAGCGGACATCTTGCACAACTCTTGTAGTATTTGCTTGCCAGGTAAGACAATTGGTGCTAACAAACCCAATGGGTCATATACAGACATCACTGTCGATAGTACTCCTCGTCTGGTTAATGGTCGGTCGTCAAGAGTGATTCTGAACTGGAAGCTATCGGACTCTATGCACCACTGTACCCCAAGTGCTTTCTGTAAGGGTAGTTTGTCCTGTAGGAGGTCGATCTCAGAAGTTTCCTTTGCTCTAACCTCTTCTGGAACTGCTTCAAGTACTTCTGGAGAGTTTGAGATGAACTTGTGGAGGTGAAGGCCTCCTCTCTTGCAAAGCTCGCTGGTTCTGGAGATAAGATCCTTAGCCTCTTCAACAGTGGGGACAGATTTGAGACCATCGTCAACGTAGAAGTCATTGTGTACGAAATCCTTCACGTCCTCTCCAAATTCAGCAGCATAGTCATTGGCAATCTGTTTCAAGCAGAAGTTTGAGCATCCCGGGGACGAGGTCGCACCAAACAAATGAACCTTCATTCTTAGCTCATCGGGTGGCTGCTGGATATCTCCTTCTTTCCACCACAGATAGCGCAGGTAGTTCCTGTGCTCTTCCTTGACCTTGAATTGGTAGAACATCTCGCGAATGTCACAGCAAAATGCTATGTGTTCCAATCTGAACCTGCAGAGTACTCCCGCCAATAGGTTGGTTAAATCTGGTCCAGATAGAAGATGCGAGTTCAAAGATTCTCCTCTAAATTGTGCACTGCAATCATACACAACTCGCAGTTTGTTGGGCTGTTCTACTCCGTGATGAGGTATGTACCATACGGAGTTGTTCTGCATCTCAGATTCAGGTACTCTTTCAGCATAGCCTTTCTCCAGGAGAGCATCCATCTTTTCTGCGTACTTTCGTCGATACTCATGGTCATGTAGAAACTTCCTCTTTAGATGACTCAGTCTCCTTTCCGCCAAGGCTCGGTTGTTTGGGAGATCAACTTTATCTTCTCTAAATGGAAGGGGAGTCTCGTAGTGACCATCTTGAGTAGTTCTGATGTTTTCTCGCATAATGGTCATGAATCTAGTGTCTTCCTGCGAGTAGGGTACCTCTGGCCCGTCGTCTGGAAAATCTCTCTCCATCAGCTTGATCACACTAGAAGGGCTGATCTCCTCCTTTATGGTGGTGTTTTGGGTAAACACTACCTTCTTCTTGTGGGCTGCTGCAAGGATGGGTATCTCACATGTAGTGATCCGGTGACTGTGGCCAATTCTGTCGTCAGGATTGTAAGAGCTTTCGTCCTCGCTTCTAACCCCCACGACACTCCATCCCAAGTCAGTTTTCATCCCAAAGGGACCATCATCATCCGGTGAAGGGATCACATCTCTTGGAGTTAGAACACTTCCACAATCATACCCTATGAGTAGTCCAATCTCACAGTCCTGTAGGGGCAGCAGTTGATCAGCGATTGGAGCCAAGTGCAAAAGGCTACGAGCAACATCGGGCGTAGGGATGTGTTCTCTGTTAGCTGGCATGATGTCTCTGGTGTAAACTGCTGGGAGATGTACCGTCTTCTCACCGTTAAATGCTCTAACAGTGAGGCCCTGTATTTTTTCACTAGGAATCCGTTCATTCTTGGAAGACATGGTAGACAAAAGGAGGTTTACCCTTGTTCCATGGAGTCCTAGAGCATTCTTCGTAGAATCCAGTAGAAAGGTAGTGTCGGACTGAGTGTCTAGTAGTGCATAAACCAGTCTCTCTTCAGGTGTATTCTCGTGTGAGAGCCAGACTGGAACGATTGCTGAGCATTTCACACGACCAGAATTCGAGTCGACCAAAGTATGTGAATTTGACGACGGCACTTCTTCCTGGTTTGATGACATTTCCTTTCCTTCTGGTTTCTTCGGCTCCGCGTATATGTGAAGTGGTGTAGGATGCCGCTTATTGCAGACTTTACAAGTGCTTCTCCTTCTGCAGTTCTTAGTTAGATGTCCTTTCCTTAGGCAGCCATAACACAAGCCCTTTTCTCTGATGAACTTCTTTCTGTCAGGCATATGTTGAGAGGCAAATCTCTGGCACTCATCAAGGCGATGACATTTCCCGCAGAAAAGACAAGCTGACTGCTTCTGATCCCATTTCTGGGGCTCCTCCTTGTTGGAGCTGGTACTCATAGTCAGTGCCTTTGCAGGCTTTCCTCTGTCGTGTTTTGGCCTGTCCTCCCTTACACTGCCGATCGACGTGATAGGATCACATGCGATGTTGCTTTCCATCTCTATAAACGCTGCGAAGGTACTGAAGGGGGGGAAGTTGCCATTTCTCATCCTGTACTCATACACCTTTCTGCCCCATTTGGTGACAATCCACTCTGGTAGCCTGGTGAGAAGTTTCTTATTCTCACGCTCGTCATCTAGCTGCCGGAGATTGCCGATCCTTTCTATCGCTGTCTGGCATTGCCGTAGGTAGTCTGAAAATCTACGGAGACCTCTGGAATCTCTGGGCGCTACCTTCGGCCAGGTTTCTAGTTTCTCCCGGAATGCGTTGGAAATTATGAAGGGGTCACCGTATCTTTTCTGAAGCGCTTTCATAGCCTGGGCGTACGCATGTTCATTTCCTATCAGCGAATATCCTTGTACCAGTTCGAATGGCTGGCCACGTAGGTACTTCTTCAGGTAGAAGAAGCGGTCCCTCTCTGGAATGGTCTGGTGTTCCATCAAGATATCGTACGCTTGCTTCCAACCCGGGTACTCTAGCGGATCTCCTGAGAAGCTACCCGGTTCTGGGAGTGGCAAGCGACTGGTCCTTAGTTGCGATATCAAACTTAGCAGAGGCTCTGAGTTTGAAGTGTCGTTCTGTGTAGCCTGTTGACTGGGGGGAACATCTGGTGGTAAGGTAGATGGTCCCTTATCTATGCACGTCTCGGATGGGCAGTCGTCCACCCATTTCTGGCAGGACGATAACTCCCGAGAACGAGTCTTTTTCTTGACTGATTTGGAGGAAGTACTTGCTTGGTCCATGAGACGCTCTTGAACGCTCTTCATGAGTTCCGAGTGATCATGTTCGATCTCATCCAGCCTCTCCTGGCTATCATCTTCCATTTGGGCTGAAGCCAACAGGACCTGAAGCTCCTCCTGGACTGCAATCGTATCGTCCATGATTTGCTGCAAATCATCTCTACCTCGACGTAAGACCTTGACGTCATCAGTATCACTCAAGGTAACCCTGAGTTTGTTGGACAATCTGCGCCATGTGGTGATACACCTTCTCAGTTCCTTCTCCTTGGCACCACCCTGGTATTGCAGCCCCTTCTCAGTCATCTTTACCTTCCTGGCAGGTCTTGGACTTGCATCCTGTCTCTCCTCGGACGTAGACATCTTGTTGCGATCGGTGTAGTGAAGCGAAGTTTTTACTGAAGAAACAGTCGAAGCATCGTAATAGGGTTGACTCTCTTTTATTTCAAGTCAGCGAGCCGACTCGTCTTTGTCAACTTGCATCGTCGGATTGCTCCGTAAAAACTGTAAATTGTGTTTATACTGAATTAGTTTCTCACATTACATTTACACACCTTCTTGCCTCCTTATAGCGCAACATTCGTTGTCCTTTCGAACATGATGCCGGAGATTACGACCAATTTCCAAAGCAAAACATCAAAAACTTGTATCTGCTGTGACAGAATGAATAGGAAGGCGTAGAGGGAGCTAAATAAATTCATGACCTGAAAAGTGACACGCTTCGCATAGATTTCCGGGTCATTTCAAAATCAAGGTGTCGATCAGTTTCTCGATCGATTGCATTAACAATGAAGAAACAGTCGAAGCATCGTAATAGGGTTGACTCTCTTTTATTTCAAGTCAGCGAACCGACTCGTCTTTGTCAACTTGCATCGTCGGATTGCTCCGTAAAAACTGTATGAAACAAACAAATTGAACCGATCATAAGCAATTGTTCATACAGACATAATTCAAATACATGTACATGTATACCTGACAAATTCATTAGTTGTCAAACAAATACTAGTTGAATCAAGTAGATCACTTGTCACTCTCTTTATCCGTTGAGCATGCGTGCAAAGCCTCTGTTCATTTATACGATTTATATTAACTCACATGATCAACAGCTGACTAACGTCTCTGAAAGTACGGGTACAACTGTAGTCTGCACAAGTATACATGTAATTCACTATGTAGCTCAAATCATAAATATCTTCATAATTCAACCTTGTTTTTCACCCAATGCCTTTAATAGACAAAGCGCCATTTTAAGCTTAATCATTTTGTAAGGTACAACTGGGCAGTCTATTCAGCTTTAATTCGCAGTTACTTTACTGCTATATATGTGCTTGAAATGTCAATTGCCTCACGACTAAGATACCCAAATCAAAGGTGCACTGAATTTAAGGCAGTTATAATCATTCACTTCTACCAATGTAATATATATCACAATGAAATATCTGTGTAATTCATCTTAAAGCTTTAGCTTGGGCTACGATAAGCTATAGGTTTTAAGCCCTTCCATATGGGCACCATCATACGTCAATTGACATGCAATTAAGTCAGATATCAGTAATGTATTTAAGAACATCAACAATAATTTTATGTCAAACTTGGCACTACGCCCTCTTACTACGTGTACGTTTTCGTACCCACATTACGTGCATTACACACCGTATAGAAACTTAACATTATCAACTGTGCAAAGTACATTATCTTATGGCATAAAATTACACCTAAATTGTGTTTATACTGAATTAGTTTCTCACATTACATTTACACACCTTCTTGCCTCCTTATAGCGCAACATTCGTTGTCCTTTCGAACATGATGCCGGAGATTACGACCAATTTCCAAAGCAAAACATCAAAAACTTGTATCTGCTGTGACAGAATGAATAGGAAGGCGTAGAGGGAGCTAAATAAATTCATGACCTGAAAAGTGACACGCTTCGCATAGATTTCCGGGTCATTTCTGAGACAAACAGAGAAATGTCCTCACTTAAGTCCAAGACAAAAAGAGAAATACCCTTATTTAGGTAGGTCTTTGCCATCTCAGAAAAGTGTCCTCATTTAGGTAGGTCTGAGACAAAAAAGAGAAGTGTCCTCACTTAGGTAGGTCTTAGACAAACAGAGAAGTTACCTCATAATTTGGACACCTGCACTGTTTTTTCTCATACTATCGTATGTTGTTGTTCATCTGATCATGACAGCTAGGATTAAATTGGACACCTGCACCCTTCTTGTCCATTTTTACATGATGATATTCTTTGGATGTTGTTGTTGATCTGATCATGACAGCTAGGATTAAATTTGACACCTGCACCCTTCTTGTCCATTTTTACATGATGATATTCTTTGGATGTTGTTGTTGATCTGATCATGACAGCTAGGATTAAATTTGACACCTGCACCCTTCTTGTCCATTTTTACATGATGATATTCTTTGGATGTTGTTGTTGATCTGATCATGACAGCTAGGATTAAATTTGACACCTGCACCTTCATGTCCATTTTTATGCCTCCGCCACGAAGTGGCCGGAGGCATTATGTTTTCGGGTTGTCCGTCCGTCCCGAATCCGTTTAGGCAATATCTTGAGAACCGTCAAGCAGATTTGCTTCAAACTTGGTTCATGTCTGTATTGCATAAAACTAATGAAGTGTGTAAAATTGGGGTCAAATCTGATTGAGGTCAAAGGTCAAAGGTCAATGAACTTTGTAAAAATTGCCCAAAAATGACCTTTTCCACAATAAATCCGAATCCAAGGATGCAATTGTCATTAAACATGGTAGAAATATGGATCACTTCTTGGGGATAGACTGGTGACATTTTTGGTAAAATTCCTGAAAGGTCAGAGGTCAAAGGTCAATGAAATTTGTGAAAATTTGCCAAAAATTGACCTTTTTCACAGTAAATCCAAATCCAAGAATGCAATTTCCATTAAACATGGTACAAAGATAGATTGGATAGACTGGTGACATTTTTGGTAAAATTCCTGAAAGTTCAGAGGTCAAAGGTTAATGAACTTTGCCAAAATTGGCTAGATATTGCCCCAAACTTTAAATTTTTCACAATAAATCCAAATCCAATGGTGCAATTCCAACCAAACATAGTGAAACGATGGATCACTTCTTGGGGGTAGACTGGTGACATTGTTGGTGAAATTCCTGGAAGGTCAGAGGTCAAAGGTCAATGGACTTTGCAAAAATTGATATTTTTCACAATAATTCCAAATCCAAATCTAATGTCACAATTCTAACTTAACATGGTACAGAGATGTATCACTTCATGGAGGTAGACTGGTGAAAGTTTAGGTAAAACTCCTGAGAGTTCAAAGGTCAAAGGTCCATGAACTTTGCCAAAAATTAGCTAAAAATTGCCCCCAAAGTGATAATTTTTAAAATATATCCAAATCCAATGGAGCAATACCAACCAAACATGGTGCAAAGATGGATCACTGCTAGACTGATGACATTTTTGGTGAAATTTCTCAAAGGTCGGGGATCAAAGGTCAATAAACTTTGCCAAAATTGGCGAAAAATTGCCCCCAAATAGATATTTTTCATATTGAATCCAATACTGATGATTCAATTCAAACCAAACCTAGTTACAGAGATGTATCACTTTATGGAGGTAGACTGGTGAAGTTTAGGTAAAATTCCTGAAAGGTCAAAGGTCAATAAACTTCACCCCAAATTGGCTGATTTTAAATAAACTTGATGCAAGGATAAATTTAGACAGACTGGTTAGATTGGAAGTCAAAGAAATAAGAAGTCAAAAGTCAATGAACATTGCCAAACTTAGCTAAACTTGAAAAAAGAAAATGTGATATTTTCATTTCACAAAGGAGCAATGGTACATTTCCCACCAAACATACACATTTTCTGAGAATAGCAAAGAGGCGGAGGCATATTTATCGACTGCGTGGCAGTCGAATTGCTCTAGTTACATTATGATATTCTTTGGATGTTGTTGTTAATCTAATCATGAAGGAGGCCCTCTACATTTGGGCGACATTGAGGTACTGCCTGACCTGTCGCTCTGTGTCAAGTGCCCCTGGCATAAATGGTGCATTGACCTCTCCACTGGCCAGGTCAAGTCTCCTGAAGGTCGTACAGAGGTCACCAGTGTGACCTTTCCCACCAAGGTCGACGAGGTGGGAAACATCTTCGTTCAGTTCCAGAACTTCAGCGGAAAGTACTTCTCAGGCGCCCTTGATTTTTAAAAGTTATTTAAACTATTTATTATAACTTACTGCCATTCAGGGTAGTTAGCAGAAAGAAAATCCAGGCTGGTATTCTGAAAATTGTAAGACTGCATCTCTGAAATTGATGAAGCTGTGCTCTTACAACAAATTGTCTTACATTTGTTATCTTTCTTGCTTTTAGTTAATGCTTAACGCGCCATTGTGCGTTTCAAAGCAAAGCAGTTTTGATTGGCTGACGGACCAAGGCCCCCTATGCAAAACCAACTTTGATTGGTTTCAGAGATAATAATAGGTTGTCCATAGAGAGCTACAACAATTTTCATAATACCATCTCACAAGAATATCAGGACTGTATCCTCTCAAGCGATAAGACAAACGATGAAACAATCTTAATTATACCTCCCCAGGCATCTTGTCCAGAAAGGGATTATGCATGGCACTTTAGTTGATTGAGTCACACATTCATGGAAAAAATGTGCATCTTTATATTCTTACCGGTTTTGCTTTCCTAGTATCGCATGTTCAGCATGAAAATCTGAGGTTATTAGTTTTGTTATCATGTCTTTGAACTTGCAATGTGAAGATGATTCCAGATTTGAATGGCTTTACACCACAGTATGATCTTATATGTTAGCGACACACTACTCGGTCATTAATGTGATAAAAGGAATCCACCCTCCAGGCTTATTGGCTCTAAGCCCTACTACACTACAGCTCAAAGGAATTGGCATAGGGAAATGGAAAGGGATGAAAGGGAAGGAGCCACAGTTTTAAAGCATGGTATATTTTGTCCAGTTCAGCATGAAACATGATGCTTTAGCCTAAAAACATAATGTTTTATGCTGAACTGGATAAAATATACAGCAGTTTAAAACTGCGGCTCCTTCCCTTTCTTCCATTCCCCTTTCCCTATGCCAATTACTTTGAGCTGGAGTGTAAGTCATACCAGTAACGCCAACAACGCCCTCCTTGCCATTTGACATACCTTGCATATCATGAGCATCATATTAAAGATGTGTGCTTTCTAATGAAGATTCATGCTCTTAAACAGAAATTTGTGGTTTTAAAACAAGTACTCTCAATGTTTTTAAACAATGGCATAAATATATTGCTTTTGAACAAAGATTTGTGATTTTAAACAAAAATTTGTGCTCATGAAATGAATGTATGTTTTTCAGCAAAGTCATGTACTTCTGAACTAAAATTTGTGCTTTTAAACAAAACTCTTTGTTTTTAAGAGTTGTGCTTGTACAATAAGAGTTTCCTTCAGGATAGTTGTTGCAATTTAAAGGGAGAGTTTATAGGAATGGAAACAGACATTTTATTTTGTTCATGGGCAGTTCCATGGTAACAGACTCACAGTGAGACTAAGTTATTAGACTTTGTGCATGTCGATGAGCTTGGTAACGGAATGACGCTAAAATCCATATTGTCATCATTCCATTACCAAGCTCATTGACATGCTCGAATTGTTAAATAGAAAAGGTTGTGTTGAAACATAATAGCACTTCTTGTAGAAACTACACAACAGCTCAAAGGAATTGGCATAGGGAAAGGGAAAGAGAAGAAAGGGAAGGACCCACAGTTTTAAATCACGGTATATTTTGTCCAGCTCAGCATGAAACATGATGCTTTAGCCTAAAAAGCATCGTGTTTCATGCTGAACTGGATAAAATATACCACGGTTTAAAACTGCGGCTCCTTCTCTTTCTTCCCTTTCCCTATGCCGATTCCTTTGAGCTGGAGTGTACATGGTAACAAGCTCCTTTGTCATTCATGCACGTTACATCATAAAGTAATGTGGTCTTTCCTTTCTTCCAAGAAAATCAATTGTATATCCTATCTGGACATATTTATTTAAGGTAACATAACGTACTGGAAAGACATAAGGCCTTCAAAAGGTGATCATGAGATCTTCTTACCAATGGTCTTAAAAAATTCATGTATTGTCCATTCTAGAAACTTGCTAAAAGTTATTTACCCTCAAATGATCCACATTTGAAGTAATTAGTGATTAATTCACAAATGTTCGGCCTGAACATTTTGAGGATTCGACGATTACTCAAAATGTGGATCATTTGAGGGTAAATAAATTTCAGCAAGCTTCTAGAATGGAAAATACATGAATTTAAGACCATTTTCAAGAAGATTGCTCACGATCACCTTTTTACAAGATTTTGTATTTCCAGAGCAGTATATTCTCTCTAACGCATAGTTAAAACTTTTCTGTAAACAATATAGGTGCAATGTTTGTCTGTCCAGTCGAGCGAAGAGTTATTTTTAGCCTCATTGTAATTTTGCTGTGTATATTTAACTCACCAAAAGTATCAGTATTTTGTCTTACAACAGGGATTATCGCAAAGCAAATGAAAACGGTTCATGGATCATTTAATCCCATTTTGAGTGTACATTTCTATTTTTTCTCCAAGAAAGGAGACACTGCACATACATGTATTCCATTCTTGAAATCCTTCCAAATTGTCTTATTTTGTGTACATAATATCTATCTGGTACATGTATGCTGTGTTTTTGCAGTGCATAACTAAACTTGCACATTTATTATCTTCCTGTAATTAGAACAAGACTCGGTGTGTAACAAGTACGCTACAACTCAAAGGAATTGGCATAGGGAAAGGGAAGGAGCCACAGTTTTAAACCGCGGTATATTTTGTCCAGTTCAGCATGAAACACGATAATTAAGCCTAAAAAACATCATGTTTCATGCTGACCTGGATAAAATATACCGTGGTTTAAAACTGCGGCTCCTTCCCTTTCTTCCCTTTCCCTTTCCCTTCGCCAATTCCTTTGAGCTGTAGTGTGCGGATGGTTACTGATTTTGTAAAGGATATTGAGGTACATATAGAATAAATATGTAATGTTTCTTGAATGTACATACTTTGCGGTTGAGAAGAATAACTTAGATAAATTAAGTGAAATATTTTTGAGGAAGGACTTTTTTTTAACTCATGCAGAAAAAAGAGAATATTGAAATAGTTCCCGAGTGGAATATGGTTATACATGTATTGTAGAGTACAAGTCATGTATACCGGTAATGTAGAAAGGGAAGAAGACAGTCATGTGTTGGCTGTTGATGCATCACAACATTGGTCATTTACTAAACATACACATAATTATCATCTGGCTAAAAAATCAAAGGATAAGGAATTAAGAATGACCACACGTACAAACATGTGAAATAAGACATGATTTGTATTTTGTATAACGCAAGATTGAAACAAGATAATTCCAGGTTTTGCAAATCATTGCGATTTGCTGTATGCTACATTCAAAGACACATATTTTTGTAAGTTTACAGGATTTCTGTGAAGTTAAATTAAAGCATGTACATTTTATAGATATACATAATAATTCATACTTGTATTTATGTCTTTTGAGTTGCCATTTGAGGTCAATTTATGTGTGAGTGGGTGAGAGAGAGAGACAGCTTGAAGAAAGGAGGGAGGGACAGAGAGAGAGTGAAGAAAGGAGGGAGAGAGAGAAGAAGAAGAAAGGAAGGAGAGAGAAGGGAAGAGATAAAGAGAGATAGAGTGAAGAGAGGGAGAGAGAGAGAAGAAAGGAAGAAGAGAAAGAGTAAAGAAGTGAGAGAGAAGAAAAGAAGGAGAGAGAGAGAGAGAGAGGAAGGAGAGGAAGAGAGAGAGAAGAAGGGAAGGGTTGAAGAAGGAGGGAGAGAGAATAGGTTTGGTCAAGAGGTTAAGGGGAGAGAATGGAAACAAATGAGAACACAAGGAAGCTCAAATTTATGCTGAATATCTTTTATTCATATAATTCTCTTTCAATGTACAATGTATACTTCAGAATCATGTTTTTCATTTCAAGTTCAGAGGTGCATGTGTGCAAAGCGTTCCTTACAACCTCAAACATGAAATGAGACAAAGAAAAAAATTAGAATTTCAATTTTGCCGTTTTAAATAGTTTTCTATAAAATATTACATTTCACTTTAAACCATTAACTAGAGAAGCATGCAAATGTGGAAATTACTTCACATTACACGTACAAGTACAGCTTAGCATATAATTCCATGCCATAGAATTAATATCAACCCTAGAAATTTGACTGCACACTATCGACTGGCATGCCTCCGCCCTCCTACGCACACACTGAAGTATTGCCAAAATCTTGCAATTTTAAAATTCATTAGTTTTGTTAATATTTCTTCAGTTATCAGTGAACATTGAAATTTGAGGATTTGACTTTCACCTGTGACCTTTGACCATCATGACCCAAAATTTCATCTGTTAATTGCCCTGCCATTGCACCGAGTTTGATGAAATTCGGTCAATCATTTGTTTAGTTATTTCGTTAAAAAAAAATATCCAGACAGACAACCCAGAAACATAATACCATCCAGCAAGTTAGATCAGCATGCATACAAAGATTTGACTGAAGATATACAGCTCTTACATAATGCAAAGAATGATGTATACATTAAAAGGTGCGCTTCATAGCGGCCTTACAGCACAGAAAGGTAATCATAACCAAGGTCAGAGGTCAAGTATGTGTGTATCAGATACTTCATTGAGAACCACCACAATGCCCTTTGTACATCAACCTGTCAATCCGCTAGCGACTGACATCAACCTGTCAATCCACTAGCGACTGACATCAACCTGTCAATCCACTAGCGACTGACATCACACCTGTCAATCCGCTAGTGACTGACATCACACCTGTCAATCCGCTAGTGACTGACATCACACCTGTCAATCCACTAGCGACTGACATCACACCTGTCAATCCACTAGCGACTGACATCAACCTGTCAATCCACTAGCGACTGACATCACACCTGTCAATCCGCTAGTGACTGACATCACAGCATCATTAATAATACATCATGCTCCCTGCAGTACTCACAAAAATTCCTTTTATATAACATAATTTTGCTGCTCAAGTGAATAAAGTTGGCTGTGAAAATGAACTTGTGAAATGTGTCTTTACGAACGTCCTTTACGGGGGTATTGTTATTGTTGAGAGGAAGTCATTTAATTGCTTATACATCACTTCTGCATTTATGCTTCCCCGTTAAACATGATAAGTCAGAATCTGCGATTGTAAACGCACCCTTTGTGCATTTTGAAACGGTGTTAAAATGAGCAACCGCATTCTGAACTAAACGCGTATCAAAATGCTGATTTTGACCCCAAAAGTTGAGCTTAAATGCAGACTTAATTACAAAAAGGTGCCTGACTATGAATAAAGGCATGACAATAATACACATATTTAATACAAGTATTTAGATCATACAAGTTTGAAACATGTCTATTTAAACATTGCAACAGAAACAAAAAAATAAAACCTTGCTCACAGCAGGCTAATGGTACGACTGGCAAACGTGCTTACGGCAAACACATTAGTACAATGTCCAGTAGACTACAGAACAAGGAGATCATTAATGACAGACATCACACCCTTCACCATGCAAAACTGAAAAAAAAAAATAGAACTGTTACAGTGCCAGATATCCGTAGAGAGAGAGACGGAAATAGAGCACCGAAGTGTGACGTCATTTGAGCGAATTGTCAAGACAACTGGTTCTACACCATGTGGATAAAGTAAGCAGCGGTGATCACAGCGGGGACTCTAATTGGGAATGCCCCACACTAGCCCGCTAGACAATATCCGACCAGTAAACATATAGATCTCCATAGAAAACGAAACAGCAGGGGAAGTGAATAGAAGGATCCAGTTGGCTTGGGCAAAATTTGGCAAGCTCAACTTTATCTTTCGTGATGAGAAGCTCCCTCTTTCTCTCAAGAAACAGATTTTCAACCAATGTATCATACCTGTGCTCTCTTATGGAGCAGAAACATGGACCACAACTAAGAGACTGGAGAGAAAACTTAGAGTAACTTAGAATGCCCAACACTAGCCCTCTAGACAATATCAGACCAGTAAACATTTTGACTGGAGTGATTTAGTTGACTAGTTGTCTTGACAATACCACTTCGGTTCTCTATAATATCCCAATTTTGTTTAAATGTTCTCATTTCAAGTAACGTCATGGGTTCCTTAAATGTCTTGGTAGAATCATTCGCTAGCAAATTTCTGTAGCCTTTCCATGCCAATCTTTGCATGCATGACTAAACAAGAGACAATCTTGACAAAACTGAAACACCTCACTTGTACCAAAAGAATAAAACTTGAGAATTATACGCACACAGAAAGACACATACACTGAAAACATTGAAAATAATGATGTTTGGACGTGAGAACCAATTATGAATGAAGAAAGGAGTTTCTTCCACCACTATAGAGTACCGAAATGTGACGTCACATGAGCATGTTGTCAAGACAACGGGCTTTAAACTATAATGTGGGTAGAACGAACAGCGGTGCTCATAGCGAGGACTCTCTTTGTGAGTGCCCGACGCTAGCCCACTAGACAATGTCAGTCTAGTGGAAGTCTCACTTGTGTGATGTTGTTTAGAACCAGAAGCCGACTTAACAATGGATATGACGACACTTCGGTACTCTGCCGTAACCAGGTTACAAAAACACAGCTCATTTGGATTCAAATGCAATAATCCAACACCAATTCAATTATATAAGTGTACAGTACTGCACAAATAAACAGAGATACAGAAACAGGAATGAAACGGTTGGTGACCCTACAGTGACACTCGTACTGACACTAACCGCACGGGGAACTTGTCTGTAGATCTCTAATGTATAGACACTAAATTTATGGGCATCTCATTTATTGGCATCTAATTTATGGGCACCTAATTCATGGGCATCTAATTTATAGGAGGGGGAAGGTATAAAGGATTATGGACTAGAGATTAAACAAGAGGGGAGAGGGTGTAATGGATTAGAGGCGAGAGATTAAAGAAGAGGGGAGGGGATAAACAGGAGGGGATAAACAGGAGGGATTCATCAGTACTCGGGTTTCATTTTGACAAGACACGTAACAAGACTTCCTCAAGTTTAGGCAAGGTTTTGATACTTTCAAATATTATCATCCCAAATTCAATCATCTTACTTTCAAGAATTTGTGCTTTATATTTCATAGTACTTATATATATATTCAAGACAAGTTGAACATTTGCATATGAAATAATATATAAACAAAAATAAGCAATGAGCAATAACAAAATCAAAAGCATTGATACCATGATTGCTCTATCATATATGCTACATACTACTCATATCATTCTATATTCTAATTAAAAAGTATTTATACCATATGTCTCTGGCCGGTATGACCGACACGTATATGTAAATAGGACCATGATGTGAGCAGACTTTTCATACTCATTCAAAAGCTACAGTTGAGGCCAAAAGTTTACATACACCCATGGACTTCAGTGAAATTTGTTCGCGTGCCAAACATGGTAAAATCTACTATATCGTCAGAAATATAAATACTTCCATGACGAATTTGGTATCAAATGAAAGAGCGTATCAAGTTTTTTCACATGATTGGAATGCCATTGGAATTAAATTGTATTTCATTTGGATTTTTCTTTGAATAAAAAACATAATATTCGTGCCAAAAGTATTCTATTGTTTGTTATCATATTCTTAAACATCGTTTCATAGAAATATATAAATGCCAATTCTATGATTTATATTACATTCTCTATCATGATATGTCACCACTGAAAAAAATATTATAATCTGAAATGCTTGTGCTGAGAAGAAACTAGCACAAATATGAAATGTTTTTGTCAATAATTTTTAATTTGTCTAAAATATGAAGATTTTCTGGGGGAAAATGAGACCTAAATATTTTTCAGCTTCTGATAACAAATCAACGTGATGAAGGGGCATGACATACTCATTTGTTTGATATCAAATTCGTCATGATAGCGCATATATTTTATAAGATACATGAAATTTTATGACGCTTGGAAAGTGTCAACTTTTCCTTGAATTTCATGGGTGTATGTAAACTTCTGGCCTCAACTGTACATATGTGTGACCGCTGATCTCCATGAAGACCTTCTATATGCCCTAGATGTGAACCTGCTACTGGTCCTCAAGAGGTTCTATTAAAGTCAGACTAAATGACGCTCTCTGAGATTCTGAGTGAATTACTGAAAGGGAATATACTGTACTGGGAAGACAAAAACAGCCTTCAAAAGGTGATCGTGAGCAATGTTCTTGCATATGGTCTTAAATTTATGTATTGTCCATGTTAGAAACTTGCTGAAAGTTATTGGAGTAATTTGGAGTAATTAGTGATTAAATCACAAATCCTCAATTGTTCAGGCCGAACATTTTGAGGATTTGAGATTTAATTGATTACTTCTCCAAATGTGGATCATTTGAGGGAAAATAACTTTCAGCAAGTTTCTAAAAATGGTCAATGCATGAATTTAAGGTCATTGGCAAGAAGATTGCTCACGACCACCCTTTGAAGGCTTTTAATCTTCCCAGTACAGTATATTCCCTTTAAGAATAAATCCACATGTGGCACTTGTTAAGAACACCTGTGTTACACAAAGAGTGACACACATCGTCTTGTTTTGTCATCTCCTTAAAAGGCACTTGATGGCCTGTTCCCATTGGGTCATCTTCAAACCATTCCAGCAACCTCTGCGCGTTCAGTCCATGACAATACCGACATGTCCTTCAGCAATGTGGACGGGCCCATAAAATGTGCTTCATTCACTAATTCAACAATAGTTGTGTCTTCCACATTGACCAGGGTCCCGTTGCATGGTCACTCTCTCATCGATGGTAGCTACCATGGTAACATCGCCCGACAGCCAATCAAATTCAAGGTTTTCATGGAAGTTGCCATTGGTAGCGAAGTTACTATCAATTGTAAGTTTTATGCAACAGGCCCCAGTGGACACGTTCTCCTGAAAGAGAGCAAAGAATCTCCCAGCTTCCTATGGAAACAGTGGATCCATGCTGTAAGTGCTGTGTATGACAAGTTCAGACTGTTTCAAGTCTTACCATGTCATTCATGTACTGTATACGCCATATATTTCGCAGGTCTAATTTTTCACAAATCAGGACTTCTTGACAATTTCACAAGTGGTTAAATTCGCGATCGTGGAGTACTAGTACTAGTAGTACATGTGCTCGAGCACGTCGTATTCATAATTTTGCACGTTAACTTCGCAAATAGTCCAGACTTCCCAAAAATAAAAAAAAACAGTGAAATATACAGCGTATACAGTACATGTATATGAATATGGCTTTGAAGGTTGGTCTTATTCATGAAACCTTTCTAGCCTAATCGGGTTACTGACTAGTAACTGACCTGATTGAAAAGCACATGGACTACAGTAGTACCCTTAAAGTGTCATAAGCTGCTTTCTAGAAAAGGACTTCTCCTAGAGATGGGTGTAGGTGAGTGCACTTTAGCAGCTAGCTCAGCTTTCAGGTTTCATGAACATGGCCCCAGACAAAAAACTGAAGAGACCAAAATATGGCTGAACACTACCCAACGTTCCGAACAAGCCTTTACCCTGTTTACATGAAAGTCACTCTTATACGTCAATAACTCAACATTTATGATGAACTCTACTACTTCTGTTCACATTAAGTATGGAGGGTTTTAACAAGCAGCCATATTGGAGGACAAACAATAAGAACCTGTGCATCAGACTATGAAAAGTCATTGTTTTCATGGTCTGATACACAGGTTTTTATTGTTTTGTCCTCCAATATGGCTGCTTGTGGGAACACTCTATTCTTCCCATACCTAGATAACACTGTCAAAATTCAAAGATTAGCCTGATGCGTACCCACTGACAGAAGTTAATAGCAAACATTTCAATCACTACAATCTATAATAGGAACGCGACCTGCAATGAAAAATTAATTGAATGGTTTCAGAAAAAGTGGCAGAAAATCACAGACTACATTTTAGCCAAAGTCAAGCAAATTACAAGACAGACATTTCCCACTAATACCTTGGCTTTAGGATAGCACATTGACGAGAGAAGGATGCCTACAGTGTCATAATTTGCTCTCTGGAAAAGGACTTTTCATGAAGACCTACAAACAGTATACCACATGTGTGGTAGTGCAGTGGTGCAGTGTGCAGTGTAAAGTGTGGCCAAACTCTGTTTATAGATGGCTCTGGATCACTCACTGTATTTACTAAGCCTTAAGGCCACCACAAACGGCACAAGTTTGCTACGATTTTGAAGTCACGAGGGCCAGCGATAGGACAAGTGATATCACCATCTTACACATATCCTATGACCACATCCCGTGATTCAGCCAATCGCAGAATCGTACGACTCAACGGATCGCATCATCTGCAGTGGCCTTGACCTTCATCAAAACATGCGACTCATTCAAACAACAAAGCAATAGAGCTACAGAAGAACCATGTGTTCCCATGAGATATTACAGTCAAACTTCAGTTCACATGTTACGCACTATTACATTGATCAGGTCAAGGTATATGCTGCTTGCAAAGAATAACAAATATATATATGATGATTGTTATTTCATGTCAATATATCTATTTCAGAAAATTAATGAGTGACGCATTATAATGCCTTGCACTTGATTATGAGTTGTACATGTACCACATCCAGTCCTCACAATACACTGGACCAATTGCAATTAAATCGCCTTCATTTTTAAGAAAAGGAAAAATATGCATTCTGCACAGACATACATGCATATATGCATATTTTGTTGTCATCATTTGATTTTATTTCAATATGTAAACTGTATATTTCTGAGTGTTTACCTTGATGACAAATTAAACTAAGTAATAAAATATAAACCCTTTCTTTCATAGCTAATACAAATAATCGTCCAAAGAAAGAAATGCGTCAAATAATGAAATCATTTGACAGGTCTTCTACAATATATACTGGTAACAGACTCATTCTGTTCCAAGCATGTAGGTTGCATCTAGCATACCCTACTTCTCTTTTCTAAATTTGTGAGAATCTGCTCTGGACTCTACCTTCCCGCCAGTCTCACTCTACGCTCTATGGCAGTTCAGCCAAATCCCTGGTTAATTTTCACACACCTCAGTACACTTTCTGGCATTTTTGAATAGTTTTCCACACACTGTCCATGTAAACTTTAGGAAGTTTTCTGTTTCATAGATTCACACACATATACTGGAAAGGACAATGCTATCCTAAAATTTACCTAGTCACAAGCTGAATTATCAAAAAAACATGTTTTGGAAATAAAACATTCTGAGGTCTTAGGAATAGCTCCTAGCTGGCACTGGCAGTGTGTGAGGCTCTGAAACTGTCAATATTTCCAGATCATTCTTTGAAAAATAAATTTGTGCTTAATCATTTTCAGTAATTACAATTCATGAGAACATGGAGCATGGAACACTTTCACAGCGAGATATTTTGTACAATTTCAGCGCAATCCACGACCCATTCTTGTGCTAAATGAGATTCACCAATTTGTTCCTGTTTAATCAAAGTGTGAGTTAATTTCCAACAATCCTAATCAAATTAGACCAATCATAAACTTTGTATTCAGATGCTTGATTAACAACAAGAATTTTAATAAAAATTAGTTTTCAGCTTTAGCTGATGGGAATCAAAATAATTGAGAATCTGATTTAGCAGAAGAAGGTGTCACCAGTCATGTGTAAAGTGGTTCTTAGCTTAGTTACGAACAGCTTGGTGAAACGACCCCCTGGTGTTGTGGGGGTGGGGGAAGGGGGTGCGCCTGGGGCAATGATGGGGTTATACCCCTCTCACACACACCTTCACCCCCCCCCCCCCCCCCCACCCCCTGAACCACTTCTCCAATACATTCCTACATGTAATGCAATATTAATACACAATTATTTCTAAATTCAAAAGTACACAATACTTCCCAGTATTACCATACTCACTACACAACAAAACAAGCAATTTCATTCGAATATTTGAAGCGGAATACATTACAGAGTAAGAATGATACATTTTCATAGCTTTTGAATTTAAATTCAAATATACACTAAACACACAAATAGGAATATGTCACAAAAAGGCTATGTTTATCATCATATATCACATATACATTACAGGAGAGTAAATCATTATATACATAGATATATATAACATGTGTTCTAGACATAAGCAAGAGTAGAGGGAGTTTCTATTCGGTGAATGTAAGATTCACGATGCAGTGAGGTCATACTAGCAACATGGCAGGATATAGCTAGCAAACGGCTGATACTTCAACAATCTACTGAACGAATAAAACAGACAACTTGCTTAGTTTGAGTGGTATTCTCAACCCAAGATGACTGATAAATGACAAGATAAATGTTATGATGTTTGGCATACGTCAACTTTTCTTTAAATTTCCTGGTGTATGTAAACTTCTAGCGTCAACTGTATGAGCACAATCCACAAACAAAACCCAGTCAAAGGTCATTCTGCCGCTGGCTAGCTCTTCGGAGTTGCAGTGCCTTGGGGATAATATCACTAACATTCATTTTAGCCATCATTGCCAGATCCCTCGCAAACTGAAATTCATCGCTAGATCATCGCTATTAGTTGTCTCGCGATGGATTTGCATTTCACTTTAAAGGCCACTGCAGTTTGCAACGACGAGTGTCAGGCACTCACAATGAGAGTCTCTGCTCTCATCACTGCTGTTCGCTTTACCCGCATAGTTTAGAACCAGTTGTCATGACAACATGCTCATATGATGTCACACTAGAGTACTCTCTTCTATTCTCACAGGAGAAGTCTTCTAAATGTAGCACACTGTTTGAAGCCGGTCATGAAAGTGAGGCCAAAGTGATTTTTGATGAAGTTATCTAACTTGAAACAAATTGATGTAAATGAACCAGAAACACACACACATTGAGATATTCAAGGCTTACATTGGTGAATATCAGCTGTGTGCAATACGAAAAAAAACACAATTTTGTACATTCTATTATTAACAAAATGAGGGTATTGTATAGTGGAATACAAATTCAGTGTAAAAATTGTGAGTTCCGCAAAAAATGGCAGTCATGTGAAGACTATGCTTTTTGTTCTTTTACATTTTTTCTCTTGGTCATATCATGACAGCAAAGGCATTTTCCCACACACCAACTGATTCAATCTCGATACTGTGTTTAATATAACGCACTCACAATAACGCACCCACTCTAATGCACTCACTTTAACACACTCAATATAACGCACTCACAAAAATGCACCCACTCTAATGCACTCACTTTAACGCACTCAATATAACGCACTCACAATAACGCACCCACACTAATGCACTCACTTTAACACACTCAATATAACGCACTCACAATAATGCACCCACTCTAATGCACTCACTTTTAAGCACTCACTATAACGCACTCAATATAATGCACTCACAATAATGCACCCACTCTAATGCACTCACTTTTAAGCACTCACTATAACACACTCAATATAACGCACTCACAATAATGCACCCACTCTAATGCACTCACTTTAATGCACTCAATATAATGCACCTTCAATAATACACTCACTCTCATGCACTCACTTTAATGCACTCAATATAACGCACTCACAATAACGCACCATCTCTAATGCACTCACTTTAACGCACTCACAATGCACCCTCTCTGATGCACTCACTTTAACGCACTCAATATAACGCACTCACAATAATGCACCCTCTCTGATGCACTCACTTTAACACACTCAATATAATGCACCTTCAATTATACACTCACTAAAACGCAGCCACTAACGCACTCTCTATAACGCTATCATGCCCTGGGATTTTCTTCACGTTGGGATACGATACTGTTGAATCCATAGCATGTCTCCATTAAGGCCATCATATTTCTGAGGTAAGTATATCTGAACACAGTGACCAATACATACACCCACCCACCCATTCATATACATACATTACATGTACATACATATCTTAAGCAAACTCGGTTGAGCTCAACTAGAGCTGCAAACTTTTTTACCTTAATTTCAGTATTTTGCTGTAGAAATATCAGTACTTCCCTATTAAATGAAATAAAACTGCACATGAACTCGGTTTCTGCTGTCCACAAGATCAAACAGCTAATTAGGCAGCTTGCAGTGAAGATGCTTGGGCCTAGAATCTGTAGAATCTGGTAGCTCATATTCAAGATGCTTGGGCTGCCTTTAAATCCCTCAGTCCCACAGGTAATAAACTGTGTTATTATTGACCTGGGACTAGCATTGTAGGACACTGATTGAATTAAAGGGGTTGTGAAGCCAGCATTCATGGTGATTCAGAAACCAAGGCGTGCTACAGTACTGCATTGAATACTTGCCTTCCGAGCAGCCTGCACACAAATGTAACCAAGTAGAAGGATATTTAAAGGGCCCAACATCCCTCAATCTCTGCGCGTACCATAGCACAAACCATAGCACGGTAAGCACTCCTAATGAACACAGACTATGGGATCCCTTTTAAAAGACATCAAGATTTTAAATGACGGTGGAATATCTCTTTCATAACTTCACAGTGAAGTGGACATGATTGAAGCTTGCGCGCTGGTCAGCATGCATCAAAAACGGGCTGACATTGTCCACTGGGATGATGGGACACTGACCACTGGACCCATCTGAGACCACAAACATCAATCCAGGCGAGATTAACAAGAGGGTGCCTGTTGTTTCAAATATTGTTTTCATTCCTCGCTCCTAAAGGTCATGGGTCAAAGTCAGAGGTCAAGGGTCATCATGGTGACCGTTTGCGGCGGCGCAGCTGACCGGCTCTGCCGTCTCCTCCTTGGGAGTGACCTGGGTTAGGTTGGTTGGGACGCCGCTGACCACTTTAGGTGGCTGAAACAGTCCGCCACCTTTGTTGAGCTTGGTCAGAGGAAGCTGCTCGCTGATGTCACCACGGAGACGCTTCTTCCTGTAGAGATGAGGGGAAAGATGAAATCATGAAAGATGAAATCAATGAAAGATGACATCATGAAAGATGACATCATGAAAGATGAAATCATGAAAGATGAAATCATGAAAGATGAAATCATGAAAGATGAAATCATGAAAGATGAAATCATGAAAGATGAAATCATGAAAGATGAAATCATGAAAGATGAAATCATGAAAAATGAAATCAATGAAAGATGAAATTAATGAAAGATGAAATCATGAAAGATGAAAACATGAAAGATAAAATCATGAAAGATGAAAACAATGAAAAATGAAAACATGAAAGATGAAATCATGAAAGATGAAATCATGAAAGATGCAATCATGAAAGATGAAATCATGAAAGATGAAAACATGAAAGATGAAATCATGAAAGATGCAATCATGAAAGATGAAATCATGAAAGATGAAATCATGAAAGATGAAAACATGAAAGATGAAATCATGAAAGATGAAATCATGAAAGATGAAATCATGAAAGATGAAATCATGAAAGATGAAATCATGAATGGAAGATATGAGTTTAAGTCAAATAGGGAGAGGTGATGTACACCAGACTGCCCCCCCCCAAAAAAAAAAAAAAATAATAAAAAAAATAAAAATAAACAGATAATCCCACTTGAACTAGATTTTTCCCAACTTAAAAAAGGAATGGGAAGTTTTTCAGACACAGAGCAGGGTTTATGATTCTGCCCTTTTAAGAAAAATAATGATAAAATAAATAAAATATCTGAAGCGACTTGTGCTTACTTTTCAGAGTACTCCAACAGGCTGTGGACTTATTGATGAGGCAGTTTCGTGTGGTGGTGCATGACTAATGAACATTTTAAATACTGACTGATTACAAATGGGTTGGGCAAGTCCTGCTTTCAATTATGTAAAAGTGTGCTGCACCAAGAGTTAGTTTTTCTTTGGGGGGTTACAGTGTCACCAGGGGGATATTTCAACAAGCACAACTGGTGACCCTTTCTTATGGTAAATCGGATTCTCAATGGTTTTGATTCCCATCAATTTCAGTTGAAATCCGATATTAATTAATCAATATTCTTGCTGTTCCAAAGTGTCTGAATACAAAGTTTATGATTAGTCAAATTTGATTAGGAATGTTGGAAATGAACTCCCACTATGTTAAACAGGGACAAATTGGAGTTATTTCATTTACCATAAGAAAGGGTCACCAGTGATGCATAAAGTCGTTCTTAGCTTACAAACAGCTTAGTGTCATTTTAGTATGTTGTAGCTTTCTAGTTGTAGTCTACTAGCTTTCGGGAACGTCCTCTCCACTTTTTGATCAGATGTCAGGATAATGGTGAAATTTCAGCTTGAACATTGGTTTCTAAATCAATCTTGCCCCTGCTGGGCATTACGTATCAAGTGAATGGGAAGATTTGTGGCTCAATGGGCAAGGTGCCGTTTTAAGATCTCGAGGCCCCCAGTTCGATTCCTGGAGTGGGGAGGGTCAATTTTTTATTCCTTTTGCAATGTTCATTTTGCCACCTTCTTCTGTTCTATCCCTCACTTTGTCATTCTCTTTGAGATTTTCTTTCCCATCTTTTTCTTCTCGCCCCTTTATCATAAATGACTATTAATTACATGTTGTTAATTAGCACATACATGTCAATATGTAGGCAAGTCTCTTCCGTGTGTGCTGCATTTGATTTCTAATGAATAGATGATGTCACCATGGAAGGTCCATTTACCATCCAATTTCTGTGTAAAAATTTGCCACACAGACCACCTTATACTTGTCCACAAGTATGTCTCATTATTTTTATTTTTACTGATGAAAAACTATAGATTTTATGTTAGTTATGACTAAAATAGTGTTGCCAACAATTTCCATTGAAAAAACAATGAAAAACATAAAGTCGAAAAAACACAGAAATACATAAGAAATTCAAAAAACAGTAACACACATAAGAAAAAATTTGATATTGCCATTTTATTAAATCCTAATTTAATTATAATCCTAAGAAGAGTGTCCTGACTGAAATCTAGCAGTTTGGGAGCTACATGTATACTTAAAGATTTATAGCCAAATTATGATTTTATGCATTAATTAGCATAATTAATTCATTAAAAATAAATTGGAATAATTCTGGTGCAATTGACAATTGAATTGTGGAGATTACGTCATGGGTGATGTAAGTGCCAATTTTTGTCGCGATCGCTCGATCAACGGTCGAGATCTTAGGGGGGGCTGTTTTTGCCCTCCCCCCCCCCCCCACCCTCGCAAATTCAAAATAGCCCGAGCTATATAGGGTTAAGGCTTTGACCTACATGACCCAAAATCTACTCAGTAAATTGTCCTGCCATATACTATCATTGTACCAAGCATGATGAGGTTCAGTCAATTATTTTTTTAGTTATTGTGTTAACAAGATCTAGACGGATGAACAGACGGACAGACGGACAACCCGGAAACATAATGCCATCCGTATGAATGCTTCTTACGAGAGTCCGTTGGCCTCAGTGATGACATTGGAGCACTGATCATAAATGTCTGGCTTGGTCTGTTCGCCCACGGCGTCGTTCAGCTCTGCCAATAGAGGGGGTAGTGTCACGGAGGGGTGCTGGAGCCTGAAGCCAAGCAGGCTCTCCACCTGGAGCATGGAGGTGGAGCGCAGGAGCTGCATGCGTGTCACTAGGCGCGATAGTCTCCGGGTCGCTGTGTTGTTGTCCCGGGCGTCACGGCGACAGAGCTCACGGCGCAGACACTCGAGGATGAGTTCTGCTCTTGGGTCCAGGTCAGACTTATGCCGCAGTCCTGCCCGATCTGTAGAGAGATGCAACCACACATCAATCAGTCACGACACGTCATATCTAGGGGATGTTTCACCAAAATGTTCTTAACACCATTCTGGGGGGGTCATTTTAAGCCCCCCACCCCTCTACAAAATCCGCGACTGACTCGCACTCGCGGAACGTCGCAACACGCCTCTTCAGGACTTTTTCTTTTGAAGTGTCTCGCAACTTTAGACACCTTATTTGACAAAATCGGACACTTCGTTCAGAGGAAACGCAATGTAACCATATGTCAGACCAAAATCTCATCATAAAGTGATATTTTGCATAGGTTTGTGTACAGAATATTGCTATTCCTAAACTGCTCTATATCACTATCAATTGGGCCTTCTAGGCCTTTTGCTTCATCACATTGTTCTGAAGCAAAAAAATCATAAAACTCAAGAAAAAAAAAATTGAAAAAAATTAGAATATGTAAGAAATTAAAAAACAAGAAAATATATATTAAGAATTGATCTGTAATTTCAAACTTAAGTTTTTTAACATGGGAATGTTCATTATGCTATTTGGCAAATTAAAAGAAAGTTTGTCCTTCATGTCATCTCTTTTTCAATAAAGTATAACTTTGTAAAGAACTTTGTAAAATATGCATCTAATTTGCATACATCATAATTCACACAATATTTTAATATTTTTTCCATAAAAAACATATGCAGCCTCGCTCTCTTAACATGTTCCTTTTTCGTCATGCAAACTTTGCAATTCGTTTCTGTGTTAAAATAGTGGGAGCTTATTTCCAACAATCCTACCCCTAATCATATTTTACAAATCATGAATGTTGTATTTAGACACTTGTTAACATCAAGAACTCTAATCTATAAAGATCAGATTTCAACTTAAGCTAATGGAAATCAAAATCATTGAGAACCTGATTTAGCAAGAAAGTGTCACCAGTCGTGCATAAAGTCGTTCGTAGCTAATAAGAACAACTTGGTGAAACACACTCCTGCACTGAAAACAACTCCTTGTTAACAACAGAACTCATATCAGTCGGCATTTAAATTATGAAAATCTCAGTTAAAGGGAATATACTGTACTGGGAAGACAAAATGGCTTCAAAAGGGTGATCATGAGCAATCTTCTTGCCAATGGTCACAAATCACAAGTAACCCACTCTAATCCTAAAGAGAATCTCTCAGTTTATTTGGCACTTATAGGGTTCACAACATGAAGATCACCAAAGAAGTAAGTTTTGTGATTTTCTGAGATTTCCAAAGAGTCACCTGAATTAATAATCGTGGATGCGACGAACAGCGCCCTCTCCATCTCGCTGAGGTTGAGTTCGGTGATGGCAGTGGTGAACTCCAGGATGTGTCTCCACAGCAACGGGGTATCCATGGCGTCGATGAGTTGGGCGTGGATGAGGGTGGAGTCTCCGAGGATGAGGCATCGGTCAGAGCGAGAGGCCAGGGGGCTGACCTGAATCAACCACGCCTCAAAGTAACTCTGCTTCAGTAGTTGCATCTGGTCACACTGGAACCATAATGAGAAGAATAATACAGGGAAACCCCGTTATAACGAGGGGGACGGGACCCACACTTTTTCCTCGCTATAGCCGAATGCTCGCTATACCAGTACATGATCAAGACATACAGAAACAAATGCATCTATAGGACTACACAAACAATAACATATTTACCGCTAGGACTGAAGTATTTAAATGGCTTTGCAAGCATTCTAAACTGAATTCATTAGCTAAAAATTCACTTAGATATCTAACAGCACTGTTGAAAATGTAAATAAATGACACTTCCAACGCCTCCGTTTACCGACAAATGAAGCAGTGGGGAGGCCCAGTTACCCGACCACGCCTGCTGTCATGACGGCGTGTAAGCAATGATCATTGAACGCTATCTTCATGCATGAGCGGCCGCAGTCGTAGAGGCGCGGTGTCACATGTGTTTACAGGCTCTTGTCATGTGCTTGCGTGGCTGTGTTGATGGTTGGGCATGCAGTACCTACAGAGATACGGCTCTGGCAGTACCGCACGCGCGTTATGCATGTGTGGACGTGTGTGTGTGGATTATTGCACGCTGTGTGTGATCATTGTTAAACGGCGCGAAGAAAATTGCTTGTGCTGTTGTTGCGTTTCCCTCGCTGAGCGGCGTGGCTGAAGGGAGTGCTCGTAATAGCAGAGTCAATTTCTTTTCTTTTTCTTTTTTCTTGGGCTGAGAATTTGCCTCGCTATAGCAGAAATTTCACTATAGCCGAGCTCGTTATATGAAAACAGAATGCACCGAGGTCTATGGAAGAACAATCGGGACCCAAGAAATGTCCTCGTAATAGCAGGGTTCTCGCTATACCCGTGCTCGTTATAACGGGGTTTCCCTGTACTTGGACAGTTCTTGTACGGTGAGAAATATACAATGAGTTTCATGGTACACCATGTGATAGTACCCTATTTTCACTAAGGGGGGGGGGGGCATTTTGATCACCCCCCCCCCCCCCTGTATAAAATCTATGACTGACATGCAACCACCGAACATCATGATACACATTTTCATGTCTTTTTCTTTTGAAGTCTCTCGCAATTTTTAAAACCAAATTTGACAAAATCGGACACTCAATTCAGAGGTTACGTAACATAATGTAATAGCATGTCAGACCAAAATCTGATCAAAACGTGAGATTTTCCAAGGCTTGTGTACAAAATACTGCTATTCCTACACTGTTCTATATCACCATCAATTGTGCCTTCCATATGTTTTAGATGGTTTATATGTCTTATACGTTTTATATATTTTATATGTTCTATATGTGTCATACTTAATGGTTTTACATGTTTGGCCAGCCAATGTGTTGCGTTGCCTTAACCCTATTTTGAAATCGCATACGTAGCCTGGGGGGGGGGGGGGGGCAAAAACAGCCCTCCCCTAAGATTCCGACTGTTGATCGCACAATCGCGACGAAAATTGGCACGTACATCACCGATGACGCAATCTCCACAATTCAATTGTCAATTGCACCAAAATTATTCAGATTTATTTTTAATTAATTATGCTAATTAAATGCATAAAATCATAATTTGGTTGTAAATCTGTAAATATAGCCAGAAAGCTGCTAGATTTCAGTCCAGACACTCTTCTTCGGATTATTATCAAATTAGGGCTTAAAAAATTGCACTATCAATTTTTTTTTATGTATTTTATTGTTTTTTTGAATTTCTTATGTATTTCAATGTTTTTTCGACGTAATGTTTTTCATTGTCTTTCCGATGGATATCATTGGCAAGGCTATTTCAGTCATAAATAACATGAAATTTATTGTTTTTCATCAGTAAAAACAAAAATAATGATACATTTATGAACTTTGGCTAGATACAGAATTTGCATTGGATTTATACATGAAATCACGTTTTTGAGCAATTTTTGGTCAGACATGCACGTACAAAATGTTATGTAACTTCGGAACCGCGTACCCCCGCGATGCAAATTTGGTCTTAAAAGTTGCGTGAGATTTAAAGGAAAAAAGTCATCTTTTTGCGTTACAAATTTATTGCGAAAGATGTCGAGGGGGGGGGGGCTGTTTTTGCCCCCCCCCCCCCCCCCAAGGCTAGATAGGGTTAAAGGCCTGTTGTTTCTTACCTGAGGAATCTTCATGAAGCCAGGCAGGCATTTAGCAAACTCCACGATCCTGCGAACACACGGAGCAATGGCCTCCAGGAAGGACTTCCAGGCAACGACCTTGGGGTCATTTCGCTGCTCCTCGGTGAGGTCAGTCAAGTAGGCTGCAGGAATACAGGGAGCAGCGTCCTTGCTGCTTCTCAGCCGCTCCTAGTGCAAAGGAGGAAACATAGCGGCTAGCTTCAGTCAACTTCTTTTGGGAACGTTAGGCAAGGCTATAAAACTTAGAGGGCTATTCTAAATCGCTCCAAAGTGTATGAGGGAAACATAGCGGCTAGTTTCAGTCAGCTTCTTTTGGGAATGTTAGGCAAGGCTATAAAACCTAGAGGGCTACTCTTAATCACCCCGAAGTGTATGAGGTAAAAATAGCAGCTATAATTGACTAATGATAATATTTATTAAAGATTTTCTTTGTTCAAAGGGGTCTGGACAGCTGACAAGCTCTGAACTCCTCCACAGACTCAGCGTTATCTTCCTTACTACCATTTGTACACTATTTCATGTATTGATTTGATGCATGTTTGTATCAACAATGAGTTGTGGAAAATAATAAATTATAAAAATAACAAAAAATTACAGGGTGTATGAGGGAAACATAGCAGCTAGCTTCAGTCAGCTTCTTGTGGGGACACTATGCAAAGTTGTAAGAAACTAGCGCGCTATTCTTAACATGTTGATAGTTTTTATTTTGGTTTGAGGGGCGAATTTTCTTCACTGATATTTGCCGTAGAATATACATATATAGGCCTTTGTGCGTCATACAAATGGCTGCTCTTTGGGGTTTGTGTGTCTTACTTGTGCAGAAACGCACCAATGGCACACAATGAGTTAAAGGGCAAGTTCACCCTGCAATCATTTTGGTTTCAAGAAAAAGAGACAAATGAAAAAAACATAAAAGCGAAGGTTTGATGAAAATCGGTCAAAGGAAGAGAAAGTTATTTGATTTTAACGTTTTGATTTTGTGACGTCACATGCAAGGTGCTCTCCCATATGTTGTGTGCAAAATAAGTCGATAAATTGCTTTTTTTTCTGTTTCTGAAAACGGAATGACTTTTTTTCGCACAGGTATGTGTGTAAAAACGTATCTCTAATAATGTATCAAATGCACAAGTAAAGGGATGCATATCTTTGTGAAAAATGCACAATTTTGAGGAAAAAAATTGTACACAACACATGGGAGAGCACCTCACATGCGGCGCCACAAAATCTAATAACTTTCTATTCCTTTGACTGAACTTCGTCAAACCTTCACTCATATGTTTCTTTCATTTGTCTCTTTTACTTGAAACCAAAATAATTTCAGGGTGAACTTCCCCTTTAAGGGTGAGGGGATTGCCTGAAACCAGGATGTTGTTGGTTATCTATGACAGTACTTTTGATTTCTCTTCTGAGTCACCACCCCAAACAGGCCGTTTCAGGGCTTTTTTATGAAACAACTCTTAGTCGCCATGGTGTTTTTATGCTGGTCTAATTAAGCTTCACCATGTCTTGCAAACATTGTATCGGCATACCGATTACACACAATTTGAGATACAAACTTTCTTGCCAAGATTTTACCAAAGCCCTCCTCTATAACACTGGTTCGATTCAGCATGACCCTGTTTCAAAAACGCTGTATTTGCTATTTTTTCTTATAATTTATAAAATAGGAAAGCTTTCATTCCAAACTTCCTTATTCAGATCATCACACGAGCTCGTCTCTATAACAAAGGTTTGATTCAGTGTGACCCTGCTTGCTTTAAAATACATTATTATAAACACACCTGTATGAAAAACAAATCATTCCACTGTCAAAAAAGAAAGAAAATGAGCAATACAATTATATTATACATAAGGTATAAGAGAGCACCTTTCTTATCCTTTGACGGATTTTCATCAAACATTCACTAATATGTTTTTTTTTATGTTTCTGCTTTTATTGAAACCAACTTATTTTCAGGGTGAACTATCCCTTTAAGGAAACGAAGCTCTCTTGCTGTGATCTCACCATGAGTTCTCTCCTCCTCTCAATGAGAGTCTGTATGGTGCTGTCGCTATAGAGACACGTGACCTGGTGTGCCTGTAGGATGGTTTGGCTCACGGTGTAGATCTCCATCTCACGCCGCTCCCGTGCTTCCCGCTCATCAGCGGTCTCTGGCCGCGACGTCAACTTCCTGATCTCATCCAGGTTGCTCTGCTTCACCCGCTTGGAGTAGCGACCAATGCGCACCGCTGGAGAGAGAGGGAGAGAGAGAGACAGAGAGAGAGAGAGAGAGAACATAGGGTTAGCAGTTGCCTTAGTTATTTCTCTAAGCTGTATGCTGGAGAGAGAAAGAGAGAGAAAGAGAGAAAGAGAGAAAGAGAGAGAGAAAGAGAGAAAGAAAGAGAGAGAGAGAGAGAGAGAGAGAAAGAGAGAGGAAGAGAGAGAGGCAGAGACAGAGACAGAGAGAGAAAGAGAGAGAGAGAGAGAGAGAGGGAGAGAGGAAGAGAGAGAACATAGGGTTAGCAGCTGCCTTATTTCTCTAAGCTATATGGAGTATGATGCTGTTTGGAACCAGAAACCTGCATTTCAATGGATGTGACACCACTGTAGGGTCCACAACTCCGCCAGTAACTCTCACTAGTCCAAAACGAAAGAAATTTTACAGATCTCAGTCAAAGACGATCGAGCGAGATCTGAGGGGGCATTACCTGCGACTGCCCTGAAACCAAACCACTCTGTAGTCTCTGTTCTTTGTGTGAGCTTCAAATTGATGCTAGGGAAGAATCTAATGACACATGGTTATCAAGCACTTCATCAGGGAGTGGAGATGGTGCACATCATGTGCATGATGCGTTCTTGTATCTTAGGGGTGTCTTCATTAGCTCGAGCTGGGCAAAATAGCGAGCTTGTTCTGATCGGGTTAGCTAGCCAGATCACGAACTAGCTAGCTATTTGCGTCTTCATTAGCCAGATCAGGCAAAATAGCGAGCTATTTGGTCGAGAAAATTTCCCAAGAAATCTTGGGCTAGATTGATCTAGCTCGAGCTAGTTCGGAGCATCTTCATTAGCTTGAAAATTTCTCGATCCCGGCATGCATCAGTGCCACCGAGCCATTGATAACCATAATAGGTTTTTACACATGCTTGAATGCGAGCTCACAACCGCAGCCATGCGGTCATGGCCTATTCCCGTCGCACACTGCTGGTATGTGCGAAACTCAGGATAATTTATGCAACCCGAGCTCGAGCTTATGTATCCCAAGTTTCGAGCAAATGAAGACGCGACTGCAACTTCAGACTAGTTCCCCGGATCAGCAAAATAGCTCGCTATTTTGTCTGATCGGGCTAATGAAGACGCACCTCTTGTGACCAGGGCCCTAAAATCTAACCTTGTGCAACGGGTTGAAAAGAAAGAAAAGACAAAACTCACATTCCTTGGACATGCCCACAGCCAGGCACTTCCTGAACCGACAGTGCTGGCAGCGGTTGCGGTTGACTCGCTCAATGGGACAGCTCCCAGCAAAGTGGCACTTGTACTCCATCTTCTTCTGAATACTCCGTCTGAAGAAGCCCTGTAGGATGGAGGGAAGGATCCTTCTTTAACTCTTAGGGTGCCATTGAAGCATTTTTGCACAGGTAATACACACCATTCCCATAGGGCAGTAAAGAGTCTGGCAGAGAAGGACTTAAGTATCTTTTACTACGATACAGTTTCTTTTAGGGACAATAACACAAAAGCAATGTTCCCTGCATTCATCTCCGTACAAGTACCTGTATCTTTTACTACATGTACAATAGAGTTTCTTCCTAGGACATCAAACATGTGCTGTACCTCGTATCTTTCTCTGTACAAGTACCTGTATCTTTTACTATGTAGATTTACTTCTAAGGCCATTAAACATGTGCTGTACCTTGCATTATTTACTTTACAAGCATCTTTTACCACATTAGAGTTTCTTCTTAGGACGTTAAACATGTGCTGTACCTTGCATTATTTACTTTACAAGCATCTTTTACCACAATAGAGTTTCTTCTTAGGACGTTAAACATGTGCTGTACCTTGCATTATTTACTTTACAAGCATCTTTTACCACAATAGAGTTTCTTCTAAGGACAACAACGCCAAATTGCCTTACCTTGCATCCTTCACACGCCATGACTCCATAGTGAAAGCCAGATGACTTGTCTCCGCACACCTTACATGGCAAGCATAGCCCGCCCTCTGTGGTGCGTTCTGCTCCCCCTGCGAACCCCTCGCTGCTGTCTGGGACAGGCTCCGTCACGCTGTCCACGTACCCCTCATCTAGAAGACCAGACACCACAGAGGAGGAGAGGGTCAAGAACAGACCAGAAACAACCAAAAATATTCAAATATTTCATCATCATGGCAGATTTGATACACGGAAAAAATCAATTCAAAATTTTTATGAGCAACTTTTTAAGGACATTGGCCACCTGGCTATAATTATACATTGTGTCTATGGGACTTTGGGGGGGGGGGGGGGGTCTTTCAACATTTTCCAGGGCTCTTTTAAGCGAGATCGCCCCGAGCCCCAGTGTACTTTTCCCCCTGATTTTATATCATTCATTCTTTTCTGACTTATTGGGTAAGATCCCTCTTCAAAGTTAAATATCAATACAGAGGAGCCATTCATTTGTTTCTATTTTCTTGTGGCTTGAGCAAACCATCAACAAGATCGTGGGACTTGCCTGGGTGTGCCACATGGCTCTCTGCTAAAACACAAAAAAGCAGCTGGAAAAATGTATCGCGAAGATTATGCGTATCACACTGAAAGGGTGAACTGATATCCAAACAAGAAGGAAACAAGAAATGGTTTCCTCTGTGCTCCTCTTTCGCTCTTACAAATAGCTGAACTATTTGTGGTCATGTAACAAAAATCCCGTTCATACACACCGCCTATCCGCGAAAAAGGCGCAACATTTGCGGCAATTTTGCCAATGCATTACCGAAAGCTTCGTATACGAATGGGAATCGCTTAAATAATGTGGTATTTGCTTCCTCCTTTTTTGCACTTATTTTGCGGCTTTTTCGCGGATCGAGACCTAGTAATAATACCGCAATATTGCGGTAAGCAAATCTTATAAACTGCGTCTGCTAAATAGGCGTAAATGTTGCGCCTTTTGCATCGCGCTCCGGCATGTGGGTCGCTAATCCTACCGCTCGTATGGCTGAGCGGAGCATGTCACCATTGGTTTGGAGAGAGTCCAGCTGTCCAAAACACCGCAACATTACGGCTTTTGGGGGTGAATATGAACAGTGTTTTTGCGGCTCGCTGGAAACTTGCTTACCGATGTGCATCGGTAATAATAGCGGTATATGGTATATGAACGGGGCTAATATGTTAACCAATCAGCAAATTGGAATATGTTGCTGAGGGATGCAACATGCAGTATCACATGATCATCACTGGGAGAGGTAAGACGATACAAAGAATACAGAAACATCAGAACTAGACTGGTCAGACGGACTTAGAAGGATTATATTGGACTGGGAAGACGGTATCCTGAATTTATTTATACAGTCAAACCTGTCTTAGCGGCCACATGTCTATAGCTGCCAACCTGTCTATAGTGGCCACTAAAATAATTCCCCCGGAGAGAGAATATGTGTTAAAGAACCTGTCTATAGCAGCCAACCTGTCTATAGTGGCCACTAAAATAATTCCCCCGGAGAGAGATCATGTGTTAAAGAACCTGCCTATAGCAGCCACCTGTCTATAAAGGCCACATTTTTTGTTTCCCTTGGGTGGCCACTTTAGACAGGTTTCACTGTACATTGCTACGGAATCATTTTAATATCACATTTCAATACTTCTGTCCGATAACAATACCACCTCATGATACTCTAATCGATCACAGGCAGCCATTTCTTCAGAATGGGAAGAGCATGAAACTTTCTAGCAAGCACGCGAACCGATATGAACTATCGCGATAGATCACTATAACGTAAGCGTATTGTGAATTGCGAATGTGAAAAACAAATAGACACGTGGAACATCGAGATAGCTAATGTTCTGTGGGATGTATCAAATATTTGCATTTTCCTCTAATTACAGAAACATACATACACTACAGCTCAAATGAACTGGCATAGGGAAAGGGAAAGGGAAGGAGCCGCATTTTTAAAACGTGGTATATTTTGTCCAGTTCAGCATGAAACACGCTGCTTTAGCCTAAAAAGCCTTGTGTTTCATGCTAAACTGGGAAAAATATACCACAGCTTAAAACTGTGGTTCTTTCCCTTTCTTCCCCTTCTCTTTCCCTATGCCAATTCATTTGAGCTGGAGTGTAGGACCCTGAAACAAGATGATAGATTCAATTCTAGTACCAGAACAATGAAGCATTGGTTTTTTAATGCCCGGAGGTCCCCTTTAAAGTTTGAATTTGCTATTTGCTATTAAGTTCTTAACCTCGAGGTCATGCATGAACAAAGAACACAGCTCACTTGATAGTATTCCCACTACCAGCAATTATCATTGGGTATTGATTGTTAATGACCATAGGGAGGGAGTTTCCCTTTGGTTTCCCGTTACCAGCCTTTTGTGTGGTATAGTGATTATATAAATTTCCTCTTGACTTTTAATTATCCCTGCATAAAATCCAGCACTAAACATTTGTCGGCTTGCCAAGTGTTTTTCATCAACTTTCACTTAAAGAGAAATTCCACCCTAAACCTAAATTGGTTTAAAATAAAGTAAAACAATAAAAACTACATTACAGAAGGTTTGACAAAAATCTGTCATAGAGTAAGTTAAATTTGTGATGTCACTTGCAAGCTGCTCTTCCATATGTTGTGTGTAATATGATTCCATAAACTCCTCTTTTTCTGATTGTAAATGAATCTTTAAATCTTTTTCATAAGTGCGTGTGTGTGTGTGTTTGTAAAAACATGTATCTAATGATACATTTTCTCTTTATCAAATGCACTCATCTGTCAAATGAATTCTTTTGAGTGACTCTATACACCATATATTTCGCGGGGGGGGGGGGGTATTTTTGCGAATTTTGCGAGTCTGGACTATTCGCGAATTTAACAACCCGCGAAATTATGAATACAACTTCCTCGACCACATATGCTACTCGTACTAGTTTATACTAGCACTCCAGGAACACGAATTTAACCACTCACGAAATTGTTGAGAAGTCCTGATTCACAAAAAATTACACTCGCGAAATATGTGGCGTATACAGTAGTACATAGGTCATAGCAGAGGAACTCCACAACTAAGGATCTAAAAAATATCCTAATTCGTATCCTTTGACGGATTTTGGTCACACCTCTCCTAATTTGTTAATGTTTGTGCTTTTACCAAAACCAATTTAACTTCAGGGTAGACTATCCCTTTAAACCCAAATGCTCATTAAAATGTAAGCACGCATTAAGTACCTTTCATGCCGAATAATGTGTACATGTAGATGTTTAAAATGGTCTCGGGCTAGAGCGAGGGCACCATGCGTGCTGGAGACTCAAAGAATAAACTCTCTGTGTTCCATATAAAATGCGACTCAATCACCCCGTTCACGTTGTACCATAACTATGATAATACCGCTATTATCACTGATGCACATCGGTAAGCAAGTTTCCAGCTAGCAGACAAAAGCACCGTTCATATACACCCAAAAAGCAATAATATTGCGCTGTTTTGGACAGCTGGAGAGCATTTCATGAATATTTTTCTTTTACCGACAGTTACTGTAGTAACAGTCAGAGGCTAGTGCCTCTCAGCCAATCAAAACCGAGGATTTCACTGACAACGTTCATGAAACGCCCTACTGGTCTATCTCTAAACGGATGGTGACATGTTCCACTCAGCCATATAAGCGGTACGATCAGTCACCCACATGCCAGAGCGCGGTGTACATGGCGCAACACTTACTGCTATTTTGCGGACACAGTTTCTAAAATTCACTCACCGCTATATTGCGGACTACATGTAGGTCTCGATCCGCGAAATAGCCGCAAAATACATGGAAAAAAGGGGGAAGCAAATGGCGCAATGCTTCCGTGATTCCTGTTCATATACGCAGCTATCGGTAATGCATCAGCAAAATTGCTGCAAATATTGCGCCTATTTTGCAGAGAGGTGGTGTATATAAACAGGATTTATGGGATGAGTGTGTAAAATGATTGAAAGGCAGCTCACTACAAAGGGCAAGGTCGAACAATTGCGCTGTGATAATACATGGAAGAGATGTGCGCATTATGTGAAGGTGAAGGTCTCCTCATTACATACATGTACACAGCAGCATTGCATGCAGTATCATATGGCCCATAGCTTTTTCACCCGTTATTCACCGGTGATGTAATTTTGCACGAATAATACACACAAATCCCATAGCGCAACCGTTTGCCTGACACTCAAAGGGTTAACATACCTCTTAAGGGCCGTGGCCTAATGGGACTTTGAGAGCAATAAACTTGTATAAAACACAGCTCTGGTAGAATTTGGTTTTCATTTCATGTTAGAGCATGGACCTAGATTGAACTCCCATAGCTGAGCAACACTATGACTTTTGTATTATGGGCGTGATCAGCATGTTGACTTTCTACATGTACTGTATAATGTTACAAACATACATTGTATACCCTAGGCTAAGCTTACACTATTCAGCTTGACTCTCATTACCACTGGCACTAAGATGTGTAGTAATCCAATGGGGTTTCCAAGGCCTGGTAATGTAAGGGTTAACTCTCTCATTACCATTGGCACTAAGATGTGTCGTAAGTCAATGGGGTTTTCAAGGCCTGGTAATGTAAGGGTTAACTCTATCACCACCATTTGCACTAAGATGTGTAGTAAGCCAGTGGGGTTTTCAAGGCCTGGTAATGTAAGGGTTAACTCTCTCATTACCATTGGCACTAAGATGTGTAGTAAGCCGATGGGGTTTTCAAGGCCTGGTAATGTAAGGGTTAACTCTCTCATTACCATTGGCACTAAGATGTGAAGAAAGCCAATGGGGTTTACAAGACCTGGTAATGTAAGTGTTAACTCTCTCATTACCATTGGCACTAAGATGTGTCGTAAGTCAATGGGGTTTTCAAGGCCTGGTAATGTAAAGGTTAACTCTATCACCACCATTGGCACTAAGATGTGTAGTAAGCCAGTGGGGTTTTCAAGGCCTGGTAATGCAAGGGTTAACTCTCTCATTACCATTGGCACTACGATGTGTAGTAAGCCAATGGGGTTTACAAGGCCTGGTAATGTAAGTGTTAACTCTCTCATTACCATTGGCACTAAGTTGTGTAGTAAACCAATGGGGTTTCCAAGGCCTGGTAATACATGTGTATAAGGGTTAACTCTCTCATTACCATTGGCACTAAGATGTGTGGTAATCCAATGGGGTTTCCAAGGCCTGGTAATACATGTGTATAAGGGTTAACTCTCTCATTACCATTGGCACTAAGATGCGTAGTAAGCCAATGGGGTTTGCAAGGGCTGGTAATGTAAGGGTTAACTCTCTCATTACCATTGGCACTAAGATGTGAAGAAAGCCAATGGGGTTTACAAGACCTGGTAATGTAAGTGTTAACTCTCTCATTACCATTGGCACTAAGATGTGTCGTAAGTCAATGGGGTTTTCAAGGCCTGGTAATGTAAAGGTTAACTCTATCACCACCATTGGCACTAAGATGTGTAGTAAGCCAGTGGGGTTTTCAAGGCCTGGTAATGTAAGGATTAACTCTCTCATTACCATTGGCACTAAGATGTGAAGTAAGCCAATGGGGTTTACAAGGGCTGGTAATGTAAGGGTTAACTCTCTCATTACCATTGGCACTAAGATGTGTAGTAAGCCTATGGGGCTTTCAAGGCCTGGTAATGTAAGGGTTAACTCTCTCATTACCACTGGCACTAAGATGTGTAGTAAGCCAATGGGGTTTTCAAGGCCTGGTAATGTAAGGGTTAACTCCAGTCACATCAAACCTAACAGCACCTACCTGGGTAGGGGATGTCTACATCAGGTAATGTAAGGGTTAACTCCAGTCACATCCAACCTAACAGCACCTACCTGGGTAGATGATGTCTACATCAGGTAATGTAAGGGTTAACTCCAGTCATATCAAACCCAACAGCACCTACCTGGGTAGGGGATGTCTACATCAGGTAATGTAAGGGTTAACTCCAGTCACATCCAACCTAACAGCACCTACCTGGGTAGATGATGTCTACATCAGGTAATGTAAGGGTTAACTCCAGTCATATCAAACCCAACAGCACCTACCTGGGTAGGTGATGTCTACATCAGGTAATGTAAGGGTTAACTCCAGTCACATCAAACCCAACAGCACCTACCTGGGTAGTTAATGTCTACATCAGGTAATGTAAGGGTTAACTCCAGTCACATCAAACCTAACAGCACCTACCTGGGTATGTGATGTCTACATCAGGTAATGTAAGGGTTAACTCCAGTCACATCAAACCTAACAGCACCTACCTGGGTAGGGGATGTCTACATCAGGTAATGTAAGGGTTAACTCCAGTCACATCCAACCTAACAGCACCTACCTGGGTAGGTGATGTCTACATCAGGTAATGTAAGGGTTAAATCCAGTCACATCAAACCTAACAGCACCTACCTGGGTAGGTGATGTCTACATCAGGTAATGTAAGGGTTAACTCCAGTCGTATCAAACCTAACAGCACCTACCTGGGTATGTGATGTCTACATCTGGTAATGTAAGGGTTAACTCCAGTCACATCAGGTAATGTAAGGGTTAACTCCAGTCACATCAAACCTAACAGCACCTACCTGGGTAGGGGATGTCTACATCAGGTAATGTAAGGGTTAAATCCAGTCACATCAAACCCAACAGCACCTACCTGGGTAGGTGATGTCTACATCAGGTAATGTAAGGGTTAAATCCAGTCACATCAAACCTAACAGCACCTACCTGGGTAGGTGATGTCTACATCAGGTAATGTAAGGGTTAACTCCAGTCGTATCAAACCCAACAGCACCTACCTGGGTAGGTCATGTCTACATCAGGTAATGTAAGGGTTAACTCCAGTCACATCCAACCTAACAGCACCTACCTGGGTAGATGATGTCTACATCAGGTAATGTAAGGGTTAACTCCAGTCATATCAAACCCAACAGCACCTACCTGGGTAGGGGATGTCTACATCAGGTAATGTAAGGGTTAACTCCAGTCACATCCAACCTAACAGCACCTACCTGGGTAGATGATGTCTACATCAGGTAATGTAAGGGTTAACTCCAGTCATATCAAACCCAACAGCACCTACCTGGGTAGGTGATGTCTACATCAGGTAATGTAAGGGTTAACTCCAGTCACATCAAACCCAACAGCACCTACCTGGGTAGTTAATGTCTACATCAGGTAATGTAAGGGTTAACTCCAGTCACATCCAACCTAACAGCACCTACCTGGGTATGTGATGTCTACATCAGGTAATGTAAGGGTTAACTCCAGTCACATCCAACCTAACAGCACCTACCTGGGTATGTGATGTCTACATCTGGTAATGTAAGGGTTAACTCCAGTCACATCAGGTAATGTAAGGGTTAACTCCAGTCACATCAAACCTAACAGCACCTACCTGGGTAGGGGATGTCTACATCAGGTAATGTAAGGGTTAAATCCAGTCACATCAAACCCAACAGCACCTACCTGGGTAGGTGATGTCTACATCAGGTAATGTAAGGGTTAAATCCAGTCACATCAAACCTAACAGCACCTACCTGGGTAGGTGATGTCTACATCAGGTAATGTAAGGGTTAACTCCAGTCGTATCAAACCCAACAGCACCTACCTGGGTAGGTCATGTCTACATCAGGTAATGTAAGGGTTAACTCCAGTCACATCAAACCCAACAGCACCTACCTGGGTAGGTGATGTCTACATCTGGTAATGTAAGGGTTAACTCCAGTCACATCAAACCCAACAGCACCTACCTGGGTAGATGATGTCTACATCAGGTAATGTAAGGGTTAACTCCAGTCACATCAGGTAATGTAAGGGTTAACTCCAGTCACATCAAACCTAACAGCACCTACCTGGGTAGGTGATGTCTACATCAGGTAATGTAAGGGTTAACTCCAGTCACATCAAACCCAACAGCACCTACCTGGGTAGGGGATGTCTACATCAGGTAATGTAAGGGTTAACTCTAGTCACATCCAACCCAACAGCACCTACCTGGGTATGTGATGTCTACATCAGGTAATGTAAGGGTTAACTCCAGTCACATCCAACCTAACAGCACCTACCTGGGTAGGGGATGTCTACATCAGGTAATGTAAGGGTTAACTCCAGTCATATCAAACCCAACAGCACCTACCTGGGTAGGTCATGTCTACATCAGGTAATGTAAGGGTTAACTCCAGTCACATCAAACCCAACAGCACCTACCTGGGTAGGTGATGTCTACATCTGGTAATGTAAGGGTTAACTCCAGTCACATCAAACCCAACAGCACCTACCTGGGTAGATGATGTCTACATCAGGTAATGTAAGGGTTAACTCCAGTCGTATCAAACCCAACAGCACCTACCTGGGTAGGTCATGTCTACATCAGGTAATGTAAGGGTTAACTCCAGTCACATCAAACCCAACAGCACCTACCTGGGTAGGTGATGTCTACATCTGGTAATGTAAGGGTTAACTCCAGTCACATCAAACCCAACAGCACCTACCTGGGTAGATGATGTCTACATCAGGTAATGTAAGGGTTAACTCCAGTCACATCAGGTAATGTAAGGGTTAACTCCAGTCACATCAAACCTAACAGCACCTACCTGGGTAGGTGATGTCTACATCAGGTAATGTAAGGGTTAACTCCAGTCACATCAAACCTAACAGCACCTACCTGGGTAGGAGATGTCTACATCAGGTAATGTAAGGGTTAACTCCAGTCACATCAAACCCAACAGCACCTACCTGGGTAGGGGATGTCTACATCAGGTAATGTAAGGGTTAACTCTAGTCACATCCAACCCAACAGCACCTACCTGGGTATGTGATGTCTACATCAGGTAATGTAAGGGTTAACTCCAGTCACATCCAACCTAACAGCACCTACCTGGGTAGGGGATGTCTACATCAGGTAATGTAAGGGTTAACTCCAGTCATATCAAACCCAACAGCACCTACCTGGGTAGGGGATGTCTACATCAGGTAATGTAAGGGTTAAATCCAGTCACATCAGGTAATGTAAGGGTTAACTCCAGTCATATCAAACCCAACAGCACCTACCTGGGTAGGGGATGTCTACATCAGGTAATGTAAGGGTTAACTCTAGTCACATCAGGTAATGTAAGGGTTAACTCCAGTCACATCAAACCTAACAGCACCTACCTGGGTAGGGGATGTCTACATCAGGTAATGTAAGGGTTAACTCTAGTCACATCAGGTAATGTAAGGGTTAACTCCAGTCGTATCAAACCTAACAGCACCTACCTGGGTAGGTGATGTCTCCATCAGGTAATGTAAGGGTCAACTCTAGTCACATCAAACCTAACAGCACCTACCTGGGTAGGTCATGTCTACATCAGGTAATGTAAGGGTTAACTCCAGTCGTATCAAACCCAACAGCACCTACCTGGGTAGTTAATGTCTACATCAGGTAATGTAAGGGTTAACTCCAGTCGTATCAAACCCAACAGCACCTACCTGGGTAGGTGATGTCTACATCAGGTAATGTAAGGGTTAACTCCAGTCACATCAAACCCAACAGCACCTACCAGGGTAGGTGGTGTCTACATCAGGTAATGTAAGGGTTAACTCCAGTCGTATCAAACCTAACAACACCTACCTGGGTAGATGATGTCTACATCAGGTAATGTAAGGGTTAACTTCAGTCACATCAAATCTAACATCACCTACCTGGGTAGGTGCTGTCTACATGAGGTAATGTAAGGGTTAACTCCAGTCACATCCAACCCAACAGCACCTACCTGGGTAGGAGATGTCTACATCAGGTAATGTAAGGGTTAACTCCAGTCGTATCAAACCTAACAGCACCTACCTGGGTAGGTGATGTCTACATCAGGTAATGTAAGGGTTAACTCCAGTCACATCAAACCCAACAGCACCTACCTGGGTAGGAGATGTCTACATCTGGTAATGTAAGGGTTAACTCCAGTCACATCAGGTAATGTAAGGGTTAACTCCAGTCACATCAAACCCAACAGCACCTACCTGGGTAGGTGATGTCTACATCAGGTAATGTAAGGGTTAACTCCAGTCACATCAAACCCAACAGCACCTACCTGGGTAGGTGATGTCTACCATCAGGTAATGTAAGGGTTAACTCCAGTCATATCAAACCCAACAGCACCTACCTGGGTAGGAGATGTCTACATCAGGTAATGTAAGGGTTAACTCCAGTCACATCTGGTAATGTAAGGGCTAACTCCAGTCACATCAAACCCAACAGCACCTACCTGGGTAGGTGATGTCTACATCAGGCAGATCGTCCAGGGAGTAGAGAGGGGACGGCAGGTCGTCAGGGATCACCAGGTTAAGCTGCTCCATGTGGCCCGTTGCTGTTAGGTCAGGCAAGATGCTACAGCCCGGATTCAGGAGGAGTGCACGTCACTGGTGGCACATGTCCCCAGGGTGGGCCCAGTCCTGAATCAATGAAGGAAAAGGGACAAGGATTATTGGGGGGGGGAGCAAAAGGCCTATGTGTACCTTCTTTCATCGTGCAAAATCTGCAGAGGAGAAGCAAAGCAATTTTGTTCCAGATCGTTAAGATTCTCGATGAAAAGTTTAGTGATTGCTTATATAACAGAATCTGGATATTTTTGTAACCCTTTGTGTGCCAGAGAGAAGGTTGCTCTATGAGATCAGAGACTATTGATGGTGAAATAATCCACATATGGCGCGTTAAAGGGTTACTAAATTAGAAAAATAAGTTTCTATAATCAGTTCCACTAATCTATGTAAAATTATCCACTAAAAACGGATTTCACATTCGTTTGCCACAAGTCTCATTTTGACGAAAATTTGAAAAAAATGCACGCCTCCAGTGACGTATGAAGTCAAAATGCCATAAATGCCAACGGCGTAAATAAAATATTTTATTCGCGCCATTCAAACAATACGTTACCAATGGGAACCCCAAAGCTTGTTCGAGGTTTGTCTGAGTAGCAACAACTAATAGATTCAAAGTGCATTCCATCCATTGAATCTGAATGACAAGATACAGGTGAATGCAATAACCCGTTTACTACGCTGTTAGGGAGAGTTGTGAATACATTACGAAAATGGTCTATTGTTGACTTCCGTACAGTCTATGGAATTTTGACTTCTCATACGTCCCTGGAGGCGTGCGTTCAAATTTTCATCAAAATGAGACTTTATGGCGGCAAACGAATGTGAAATTCATTTATAGTGAATAATTTTACATAGATTAGTGGGAACTTATTTTTCTAATTTAGTAACCCTTTAAGGGTTAATGGTACACAAATCTTTTTAAAAAAAATTGTTGTTATTTGAACATGCAACTCATAAAATGGACAACAACACGAGTCCTGATACAGACAGGAGTGGTTTGATGTCGTCATTGAATCTGCCCTACTGCACTTGACCCTTCTCAATCTTCTCTGACAAATTACACTGCGAGTGTCTTAACAGAAAGCATACCCGGGTGTTCTCCGGAAGTTACCCCAGTCTTACCCTGGTCCCAACCAGGGTAAGAATTCTACGGAGGTTCTCCAGAGATTGTCCTGTTTCGAGTGTCTTAATAGACAATTGGTAACTTGTTCGTCGGAAGCTTCCCCGCATTTTTTTTCTCTCTTTTGAGACGAGGTATAATTGAACGCCTCAGCTAAAACTAAGGGGCCCAGACCTTACATGTATACTGCATGTGACCAGAACTGTGCACTAACAAATGATCTATTTTTGCGACTGGGTGGATTTTTGCTGAGTATGCATTAATCAGCATTTGTTACTCATTTGCAAGCACACTTCATCAGCTAGCAGGATGCATACGTGTTGTTATCGCTTTATGCTCGCAGCTCAACACATGAATGTATGTCTCATCTCTGTCTAATATGGATGGATTTTTGCACTAACAGCAACGTTCTGAAAATTGCCTCGTCGTTGTATTTCTTTAATTAACAAAGAAATTTTAGGCATGCACCCAGTAGTAAGGATAGCGTGCACCATCCTGTAAATGAACGAAAAACAAGTCAGACAAAAATCTTGGAACCAGACGCGGGATTTGAACCTGCAATCTACTGCTTACAGGGCAGCGACTTTACCACGTAAGCTATTTCTAGTTCACGGATCAAGACACGATAACATGGAAACAAATCTATATCGAAGAGTGTCATTAAATCTGACTCATTAATATTCATGAGTAGTCCGCTACATGTATAAGGACCATTCTGCTAGATTTTAGTGAAAGGGCTTTTCAGGGGTAATTTTAATTAATAGAGAAATTTTAGGCATACACCTAAGTAGTAAGGATAGCGTGCAAAAAATATAATTTTTGTTGTATCTTTCCTCCTCAACGAGTGATCAGCAAGCAAGCTTGCACCCTACCACAATTCTCTGGTGCAATCATTGTAAACTCCGCTACTTCTGCCAAGTCCTCTCATAAGCAAGTTCAGTATGCAGCTAGAAGCTATACTAGATGACCATTTCCGAACAAAGAATTTTCAGTTTACACAACATGACAAATTCACAGTGAATATTGATGAGCAACACGTCGGAAGTGAAGGAGCAATGTTCTGTTTCCAGCAATTTGAAGAGCTTGATACTTGAAGCAATAATCTCTGAAGGGAGTTTTGCACAAATAACTCCACTGCAATGCTGGGTAGGATCGCTAGGGGAAGACACCGTATAGAGTACATGTACAGGGGGCTGTTTCACCAAGCTGTTCTGAAGCTAAGAACGACTTTACGAATGACTGGTGACCCTTTCTTGTGCTAAATGCGATATAATTCCACTTATTTCCTGTTTGAACATGGTGGGAGTTAATTTCTAACAATCCTTTAAAAATGAAATTTGACAAATCATAAACTTTGTATTCAGATACTTGTTAAAAACAAGAATTTTAATTTATAAAGATCACACTTCAACTTTAGCTGATGGGAATCAAAATCATTGAGAATCTGCTTGAGCACAAGAAAGGGTCACCAGTTGTTCGTTAAGTCATTCATAGCTTAAGAAGAGCTTGGTGAAACACCATTCTAGTCTGAATAGCAAAGATGCCATTGCTTCATCCATTATCCCTCTTCCATACTAGTAATTCATTTTACAACACTGTAAGTCTGAATTATTCAGAATACTCTGAGTGCAGTCCCTGTGGATTAGGATAAACACTCCATGCATTGCAGGGTTATGGCCATCTAAAGGTGCGTTTCTGCTCAATTTGCGAAAGGCAGAATCAACGTTTTTAAAACGCTCATATCCATATACCGGGATACTGTTTATGCTCAATTTGCGAAAGGCAGAATCAACGTTTTGAAACACTGATTGAAAAAGCTCATCCAAAACAGCATTTACGGGGATACTGTTTATACTCAATTTGCGAAGGCAAAATCATCGTTTTGAAACGCTGATTGAAAACGCTCATATCCAAAGCGCTGTTTACCGGGATACTGTTTATGCTCAATTTGCGAAGGCAAAATCAGCGTTTTGAAACGCTGATTGAAAACGTTCATATCCAAAGCGCTGTTTACCGGGATACTGTTTATGCTCAATTTGCGAAAGGCAGAATCAACGTTTTGAAACGCTGATTGAAAACGTTCATATCCAAAGCGCTGTTTACCGGGATACTGTTTATGCTCAATTTGCGAAAGGCAGAATCAACGTTTTGAAACGCTAATTGAAAACGCTCATATCTAAAGTGTTGTTTATCGAGTACTGTTCGTGCTCAATTTGCGAAAGGCAGACTTAACGTTTTGAAACGCTGATTGAAAACGCTGATATCCAAAGCGCTGTTTACCGGGATACTGTTTATGCTCAATTTGCAAAGGCAGAATCAGCGTTTTGAAACGCTGATTGAAAAAGCTCATCTTTTACTGGGGTACTACTGCTGTTGCTCAACCTTTTCGCGCTTGAGAAAGAGCTGCTTTCGCGAATATTCTCTGCGCATGCTCTTGCTTGTTGACCTAAGAAGGTAGGTCAAACTGGGACGCGCACTTTTCGGAAGTTTTTAATCGAGGATGCGCTATGTGTTTGTGTAAACACTCCCTAGGGATTTCTAAAGTGGTCAAGGCATGAATTTAAGACCATTGGTAAGAAGAGAGCTCATGATCACGTTTTGAAAGCTCTTAATTTACAGTATACTCCCTTGAAGCCTTTAATTTAAGACCATTGGTAAGAAGAGAGCTCATGATCACGTTTTGAAAGCTCTTAATTTACAATATACTTCCTTTAAAGGGCATATACTGTACTGGGAGGGCAAACAAGCCTTTAAAATTGAATTGTTAGCAATCTTCTTGCCAATGGTCTTACATTCATGTATTGACCATTTTAGAAGCTTTCTGAAAGTTATTTGCCCTCAAGTGATCCGCATATGGAGTAATTAATGATTAATGATTAAATCCTCAACTGTCCAGGCCGAACATTTTGAGGATTTGTTATTTAATCACTCATTACTCCAAAGATCAATTGAGGGCAAATAACTTTCAGCAAGCTTCTAAAATCGACACATGAATTTATGACCATTGGCAAGAAGATTGCTAACAATTAAATTTTGAGGGCTTTTTTGCCTTCCCAGTACAGTATTTGCCCTTTAAGCCTTTGTGTACCACACATGCTTTATTTTCACAATTTTCTACACACAAATCCCATAGAGCAGCAGTTTGCCCGACACGTGCATGCTTGAAGCCAGACAGGCTACCAAAAAAAAATGTTAATTTGTTTATTTCTTTTTTGAGGAAGTGCTTCAAATATTTAGACCTGTAGTTTCAAATCCATAAATAATTAGATACTGATTATATACAAGTCATTTCTGATCAAGATGCTTCAGAAGAGGTCAGCCATTTTAAGTTTTTAGCCTAGATCTGTGACCTATGACCATTGACTTGATTGACCCAAAAAGTGGTCATTTAATAATTCTGTTATTTACAATCACTGTCCCAAATTTGATGAAAGTCAGCCGATTTTTTTTCTTGAGTTATAAATAAACGTAGCAAGAACGAGACGCGGCAAGCGACGGTCAAATGGACAGACAGACAACCTACATGTACAAACATCATGCCAACGGCTGTCTCATAGCAGTAACATAAAAATACCACTCACCAAATAAATTCTTCATGAATTTCAGGTTAAAGCTGATCAAACCCAATTTCCCCAAACACACACTCACACCGAGTCATTATGCCTGGATGGGATATAACTATTTCTGGCATAAATTCATCATGAAGTGTTCAACAAATCTCCGATGACGGTAAGTTTAATAACTTGCAGGCTGCGGCATTACCATGGAAACTTACCAAGATATGAGGGTGTTTTTTTGAGACGTTATGAATCTGTTTCGTGTAATTGGATGTCTCCCATCAAATGATGAATCTTGGCACGGCTGACTCAAGGACTCTTTCCCCCAAGCTCTGCATAACATGCAGAAGTTACGAGAAGAAAGAGGGGAGAACGTCAGATCATGACACATTTCAGCTTTGATGTGACTCAAACACCATTCCTATTACACTCTTAAAATCTATTAAACATAGAAATAGGCTTTATAAAAAAAGCCTTTGTAATCCTACCGACCTGAAGAAACTGGAATATAGGCAATACAGAAATAAACTAACTCATGTTATACGTACATCCAAAAGAATGTATTACACTAAACAGTTTGTACAGGCTAATGACTCTTCTTCAAAGTGGAAAATAGTAAACGATATTCTGAAAAGGGGTAATGTTTCCCATTCAACTCAGTTTAAACAAGGTGATAGAGTTGTAAGTGATCCACATGAAATTGCAAATGGTTTCAATAATTTCTTTGCAAACATAGGTGCCGAACAGGCCTCTAAAGTTAAGGGATGTAGTCAAAATTTCCAAGACTCTCTATTTAATCCCTCCGTAAATAGTATATTTTTCAACTCAACAAATGCAGTTGAGGTCACGAGGATTGTTGCATCACTTAATTCCAGTCATTCAACTGGACATGACGAGATGAATACACATTTGCTAAAGAATATCATTGGAAGTATAATTAAACCTCTCGTTTACATTTTTAACTTGTCATTATCCTCTGGTAGTTTTCCCTCAATGATGAAAATTTCAAAAGTAATACCCATCTATAAGAAAGGTGATGCTAGCTCATTTACCAATTATCGGCCCATTTCTATACTTTCATGTTTTTCAAAAATATTAGAACGACTCGTTTATGATAGGTTATATACATTTTTTATTGTCAATAAGTTACTTAATAATGATCAATATGGATTCAGGAAATTTCATTCAACTGAATATGCTATTGTGAAGTTATATGATAGGGTATCATCTGCCTTAACCAATCATGAACATGTCATAGGAGTTTTTATGGATTTAAGTAAGGCATTTGACACCCTTGATCATAGTGTACTTTTAAAGAAGCTTTACCATTATGGGATTCGTGGCATACCATTGGATTGGTTCCATAGTTATCTCTCTTGTGGAAGTCAATATACAACCTTCAATAATGCAAAATCATCTATGTCATCAATCACATGTGGTGTGCCGCAGGGCTCTATTTTAGGTCCGCTTCTTTTTTTGATTTATGTTAATGATATTCCTAATGTCTCCACCTCATTGCAATATATTTTATTTGCGGATGATACCAATATTTTTTGTTCCAATCCAAACTTACAAACTCTTGTTCATATGTTGAATACTGAACTGCCCAAATTATCAAATTGGTTTAAATGTAATAAACTGTCGTTAAATTTGGATAAAACCAACTTCATATATTTTAAAAGTCGTGCTCAGAAAGAAGAAATAAGTATTACATTACAGGTAAATAGCATTTCCATCCAACAAAAGAAAAACACCAAATTCTTAGGAATTCTAATCGATGAGTGCCTCTCTTGGCATGAGCACGTACGTGACCTTTCCCGAAGTTTGTCTCGGTATATTGGTGTAATGTACAAGCTGCGGTCATTTGTCCCGCTTCGTGTTTTGCTTATTATTTACAATTCTTTTATTCATTCTCGCATCTCTTACTGTAACATAGAGTGGGCAAATTGCAAAGCAAATACTGATACTATTTTAAGACTGCAAAAGAGAGCCGTACGGCTCTGTACTGGGTCTGGATACTTTGATCATACTGATCCTTTATTTTCTAGACTAAAAACATTGAAAATTACTGATATTCATTTCATGCAAATTGCAGTGTTCATGTACCGCTTAAACAAAAACGAATTGCCTGTATCATTTTGTGACGATTTCACTTTAAATAGAGACATTCATAACTATCCAACTAGACATTCTTCTGATTTTCATTTGTTTACACCAAGAACTGCTTTAGCACATAAATCAATTAGATATGTAGGACCTGACATTTGGAATGCATTACCATCTCATATACGAAATTGTAACACTATTATATCATTTAAAAGGAATATGAAAGAATTACTCCTCTCCAAATATTCATCATAATAGCTTTTGAGGTACACTTAAGTGTTTCTGTCCTTTTATGACAGGGTAAGGAGGTATAGTACGATATAAGGGCACGATTAACTTTTTTTTTCTTATTTTATTTCACATTGACCTTCAGTGTGTCACAACTCAAACACCATTCCTATTACACTCACAATGTGCATTGACCTTCACATTGACCTTCAGTGTGTCACAACTCAAACACCATTCCTATTACACTCACAATGTGCACTGACATTCAGTGTGTCACAGTAACCTACACTTCAGCTCAAAGGAATTGGCAACGGGAAAGGGAAAGGGAAGAAAGGGAAGGACCAACAGTTTTAAACCTCAGTATTCAGTATGATCCAGTTCAGCATGAAACATGAAACTTTACCCTAAGCAACGGCGGGGCATTAACACAGTTTACTCATGTGCGTCACTTCCTGTGGCGGACCAGTTTCAGAATGCTTGTGTGGTTACTCCGCGTTCGCGCCGGTCTCAGAGCAGTCTCAGACTACCTCTGGAGGTGGTCCAACAAAAACGTTTTCAGAATGCTTTTGGACCACTTTTGGGTCGGCTGTTGTGGTTACACCGAAGATGAACTGTTCTGAGACCATTCTCAGAACACTTTTGACTTTTGGTGTAACCAGGGTCTTAGTGACAAAATTGAAAGTTCAGCAGCGAAACCTGAAATGTATGCATGTATAGGAATGCGTATGACCTATTTTAAAATCCAGGTGAACGTGACGCAATCAGATACGCATCATATTGTTGAGAGCAGCTGCTAGTCATGAATATTGAGTGGCGGCATCAAACCTTGTTCAAAGCAATGTATATCCATGTGCTTAAAGGGCATATACTGCACTGGGAAGGCAAAAAAGCCTTCAAAATGTAAGTGTTAGCAATCTTCTTGCCAATGGTCTTAAATTCATGTATTGTCTATTTTAGAAGCTTGCTGAAAGTTATTTGCCCTCAAATGATCTACATTTGGAGTAATGAGTGATAAACTCACAAATCCTCAAATGTTCGGCCCGAACATTTTGAGGATTTAGTCATTAATTATCAATTACTTCACAGTGGATCATTTGAGGGCAAATAACTTTCAGCAAGCTTCTAAAATAAACAATACATGAATTTAAGACCATTGGCAAGAAGATTGCTAACACTTACATTTTGAAGGCTTTTTTGTCTTCCCAGTACAGTATTTGCCCTTTAAACATCCTTGATTGAACTAATTGCTTGAAAAGAGAGTGACAACAAGAAGTGATGACTAGGTCTCTGGGGACCTACCTGGTAAAACTGATTCCCTGTTTCCCAGAAATCAGAAGTGGTCCAAGGAGAAAGTGGTTCCCTTAGGAAACAGGTTAATGGTGATGGGGTTTCCATTTGTTTTTTCTCTTCACTTCTGTTGACAGTTCACAGGGCTCATCATGTTCATTGATGAATTGTAACAACATATCGTGTCTGTTATGCTTCTAAGTGCATTGCCTGATGGACTCAAGTGCTGTTTTTTAGTTTTGGATGTGTGTGATGTTCTTTCTAGCCTAGGTATTAGGCTGTGAGGTGCATGGACACTACCCAGTCTGTTAACCAAATACTCCCAGAGGGGGAGGGATCATTATGCCCCCCCCCCCCCCATCAAATTTTTGTTGATTGATACCTCCTAACGCTTCAATATTACGAAACGACATTTCACAACTTTCATCTCTGATGCTTCCCGCACATTTTGATACCAAAGTTATGGCGATCGGACCTAAAGTGCAGGTGTCAGATTATGTCTACCGAACACATGTCACTGAAATTTTGCAAAATTTTGAGGCAATCGGGTGAAAAGTGGCCAAAATCTCGGGGGGGGGGGGGGGGGGAGGTTATAATGGCCCAGAATACACCCTAATAGCTCCTCAATTTTTGTTCTATCTGTAACTAGAGCAATTCGACTGCCACGCAGTCGATAAATACTCCTCCGCCTCTTTGCTAGATCTACTTAGATTTATTCTTAGAAAATCTGTATGTTTGGTGGGCAATGTACCATTGAATTCCTATGAAAATATCATATTGTTTTTCTATGTTAAGCCAAGTTTGGAAATGTTTATTGACCTTAGACCTCTTATTTCTTTCACTTCCAATATAACCAGTCTGTCTAAGTCCAACCTTGTATGAAGTTTAAAATTAGCAACCTTTGACCTCTGACCTTTGAGAAATTTCACCAAAAATGTCATCAGTCTATCCCCAAGTAATGATCTATCTTTGCACCATTGGATTTGGATTTATTTTGAAAAATATCACTTTGGAGACAATTTTAGCTACATGTAATTCTTGGCTAAGTTCATTGACCATCCATCTGTGTAACATGTTTAATGAGAATTGCATCCTTGGATTTGGATCTATTGTGAAAAAGGTCAATTTTGGGCAATTTTTCACAAAGTTAATTGACCTTTGACCTTTGACCTCACTTCAATTTGACCCCAATTTTACACACTTCAATAGTTTTATGCCATACACACATGTACCACGTTTGAAGCAAATCTGGTTAACGGTTCTCAAGATATTGCCTAAACGGATTCGGGATGGATGGACGGACAGAAACACTATGCCTCCGGCCACTTCATGGTGGAGGCATAAAAAGGTTTTACCAACTTAGTGACTATAAAACATACCACCCTTCATGTGAGTTCTTTGTAAACCTGGGGATAGATTCCTCTGTCATCGTCTGATTCATACTTCTCCAAGGTGAATACCCAAGATCAAGACAGTACTCATCGCCTCTAACTCAACTGCCATAAGTGACTTGTCTTCACCGCTATACTTAAGTCCAGATAATCACTGAATTCTCACTGTTTTAAACACTACAGACCTGTCTTCACGGCCATTCTCTAGTCTAGATATCCACTGAATTCTCATTGTTGCAAGCAAAGAACTGCATTTTCACAATTTTTGTTTTACCCGTAATAGGGTTTTACCCCCTTTGAAAGGTTATAAAACATTACACCCTACATTGCTTGAAAAGAGAGTGAAAACAATAGGTGCATGATCACTCCATCTCTGGGGACCTGGGGCCATATTCATGAAACCTTACTAAGCCTAGTAAATTACCAAAGTGCATCGAAATGCATGCACTGTAGTAACCAACTAGGCTAGTAAGCTTTCATGAATATGGCCCCTAGTACTTTCTCAGAAATCATAAGTAGCCTGTAGAAGGGGAAAATAATTCCCGTGGGAAACAGGTTAATGATGATGGAAATTCGAGTAGTTAGTTTTCTCTCTTCACTCCTGTGCACAGTTCACAGGGCTCATCATGTTCATTGATGAATCGTGACAACACATCATGTCTGTTCATGCTAACCTGTATTTGTGCATTGTTTGATCCACTCTTTTCCAAGTGTTGTTTTTGGATTTGGATGTGTGTGATGTTCGTTCATTTGCCTGAAGCTCTTACAAAGTACAGTATGGTTTCAGTCAGTTGAAGTTGAAAACATACATCGACATTCCCCTCCCCCCCCCCCCCCCACCAAAAAAAAAAAAAGGTAAAATGTACCTTCAAATAACCTTTGCAGGAAAAGTACATTGTTTTTAGTTGAATTTCCCATTTCCTAGTCCAGGGCTCTGTTGCATAAAACTTACCATTGATGGTAAGTTTGCTATCAATGGCAACTTCTATGGAAACCTTGAATTTGATTGGCTGTCTATCGATGTTACCATGGTAGTTACCATTGATGGCAGAGTTACCATGAATGGTAAGTTTTATTCAACGGGGCCCAGATATCCACTCAATTCTCAATGTTTTAAATGTTACAGACAGTATTCACGTCCATACTGTAGCGTACATGTCGATAATCACTGGATTATCATTGTTACAAAACACCAATAACCTGCAGTTACACAATTTTTTTTGTACCCACTTATAGCAGTTATAAAAGATAAAATTAACACCCTACATGTGAACCTGAGAAGATTCCTCTGTCATCTCCTGATTCATACTTCTCCAAGGTGAATATCCAGGATCAAGACAGTACTCATCACCTCTAACTCAATTGCCATAACGGACCTGTCTTCACCACCATACCCTAGTCCAGATTATCACTGGATTAGCACTGTTACAAACAACAAAGACCTGTCTTCACGACCATACTTTAGTCTAGATAATCACTGGATTAACACTGTTACAAACAACAAAGACCTGTCTTCACGAAATCACGAACATACTTTAGTCTAGACAACCACTTGATTAACACTGTTACAAGCAACAAAGACATGTCTTCACGACCATACTTCAGTCCAGATCATCACTGGATTAGCACTGTTACAAACAACAGAGACCTGTCTTCGTGGCCACACTTTAGTCCAGATATTCACTGGATTTACATTGTTTCAAATATAACAGACCTGTCTTTATGACCATATCCTAGTCAGATCATCACTGAATTAACACTCTAACAAACAACAAAGACCTGTCTTCACAATCATACTTCAGTCTAGATAATCACTGAAATAACACTGTTCCAAACAACAAAGACCTATCTTCACGACCTACTTTAGTCCAGATCATCACTGGATTAACATTGTTACAAACAAAGACCTGTCTTCACGAATATACTTTATTCCAGATAATCACTGGATCAACGCCGCTACAAATATTACAGACTAGTCTTCATGACAATACTTAAGTCTAGATAATCACTTGATTAACACTGTTACAAACAACAAAGACCTGTCTTCATGACCATACTTCAGTCTACATAATCACTGGAATTACAAACAACAAAGACCTGTCTTCATGAGCATACTTTAGTCCAGATAATCACTAGATTAACACTTTTTCAAATCACAAAGACTTGTCTTCACAACTATACTCTCATGTAGATTACCTGGATTAACACTGCTACGAAAAAAACAAGACCCACCTTTTAAACCGCGGTATATTTTGTCCAGTCCAGGATGAAACAAGATGCATTTTAGATGAAAGCATCGTGGTTCATGCTGAACTGGACAAAATATACTACGGATTAAAACTGCGGCTCCTTCCCTTTCCCTTTCCCTTTGCCAATAGCTGTAGTGTATTTGCTTTTATTGAAAACAACTTAATTTCAGGATTAACTCTGTATACGCCACATATTTCACGAGTCTTATTTTTCGCGAATCAGGATATTCGCGATCGTGGAGTACATGTGCTTGAGGACGTCGTATTCTACATTTTGCGCATTGTTAAATTCACGACTAGTCTAGTCTAGTCTAGTTTCATCGGAAATCAGGGAGGTGTCTATTAAAGGGACACGTTACTGAGATTTTCTGGCACGTTACCTTTTATAGAGGGCGCTGCAATCGACGGCATTAGGCATGGAGCGTGGCCCGGCTCGGTTAATATTCAGGAATCTCTGTATAACTTTGGCAAACAAGCACGCAATTGTAGTGATTCGGGTGACTTTACATGTGATATGTGTTCATTTTGTGTACATGCACCAAAGCGTGTCAAAGACTGTTGCTAGTAGCATACATGCACAAGTTTTGCAGATCTTGAGGGTGGGGTAGTGCCGGCACTGGGGTGGGGCTGCCTAACACCATCAACTGCAGCGCCCTCTATAAACGATATCATGCCACAAAACCTCAGTGAGGTGTCCCTTTAAATTCACACAACCTAATGCCAATAATCTATTAATAATCAGGGAGATTGGGTGATGTGATGAAATCCAAAGCAGTATTATTGGTTTATTATCATGGAGTCTTCTGTGAAATCAGGGAGACTTGGCAGCTCTAATGACATGTATCTTTGGGTTTGCTTTAAAGGGCATATACAGTACTGGGAAGGCAAAATAGCCTTCAAAATGTAATTGTTAGCAATCTTCTTTCCAATGGTCTTAAATTCATGTAATATCTATTTTAGAAGCTTGCTGAAAGTTATTTGCCCTCAAATGATCTACATTTGGAGTAATGAGTGATTAAATCATAAATCCTCAAAATGTTCAGGCCGAACATTTTGAGGATTTAATCGTTAATCATTAATTACTCCATATGTAGATCATTTGAGGGCAAATAACTTTCAGTAAGCTTCTAAAATAGACAATACATGAATTTAAGACCATTGGCAAGAAGATTGCTAACAATTACAATTTGAAGGCTTTTTTGCCTTCCCAGTACAGTATATGCCCTTTACATGTAGCCTGGCTTCCAGGCTGTGGAAAATGTCTAAACCAAACTATTCAATACAAGAGTCTGACTACACTAGACTAATCATCCACAATTTCTTCTCCAGCTCCCCAGACATTATGGATGATTAGTCTACTGCCTCCAGACTTTCATTGAATAGTTTGGATTAGACATTTCCAACAGACTGAGAAAAGAATGGAATAAAACAGTGACTAGTCTTAGATTACTAGACTCTTTTTATCAGTTGCAATCAGAAATATCAAACAACCTGAAAGATAATATATGTACTCCTTGAGTACATCCGAGTACCTGTTTGTGCATTACATTATGTGTACTGCATGTATGTTTACAGCTTACATGTATGTGCATGCATGGTACATGTATACATGCGCCGAAGGCAAAGTAGGTCAGTGTGATACACATTTGCTCTCTGCTACAAACATACCATGTCAGCATCAAGCTGGCTGCCAACTGCCAAGGACCAGAAGTCAGTCTGGATTAAAACGCGCTTAAAGGGAATTCCTGTACTATACTGGGAAGACAAAAAGCCTTCAAAAGGGTGATCGTGGGCAATCTTCTTGCCAATGGTCCTAACTTTATAGTCCATTTTAGCAACTTGCTGAACGTTATTTGCCCTCAATAATCCACATACAGTACATGTATGGAGTAATCAGTGAATAGTGACAAATATTCAAAATCTTCTGCCGGAACATTTTGAGGATTTGTGATTTAATCACTAATTACTCCAAATGTGGATCATTGGCGGCAAATAACTTTTGTACAGCAAGTTTCCAAAGTACATGAAAATGTAGCTCTTTATCTACACTACAGCTCAAAGGAATTAGCATAGGGAGAGGGAAGGGAAGAAAGGGAAGGACCCGCAGTTTTGAACCGCGGTATATTTTGTCCATTTTGAAACATGATGCTTTATAGGCTAGTGCATCATATTCCATGCTGAACTGGACAAAATATACCGCGGTTCAAAACTGCCGCTCCTTCCCTTTCCCTTTCCCTATGCCAATTCCTTTGAGCTGTAGTGTAGATGTATCTAGGCTTAGCACCATTTCATGAATATGGCCCTGACCTATATTTTATATTTCATCTCTTGTTTCAGCACTTAATAACCAGTGTGATCTAGTTCAAGAGGCTGCGGGATGCCCTCTGCTGTCAGGGGGGAGGCAGC
>OZ022592.1:17764757-17882257 GCA_963669155.1 Arbacia lixula | reverse complement strand
TGAATCCACGGCTCCCGCTGATGGTCCAGTTGATACTCCTATCCAGTATTCCCAAATTATGATCGCAGTGTTGATCCCAATGTTGTACGCTGAAGAGCAGGTATTCCAGATAGTCAAGTCCAAATAGATGATCCAAGATGGTCAAATGTTAATCTACAGAGTATATGGCTTTCACAGGCAGGATCTCATAAGCACTATTTAACAGGCAGATAGTTATCCACGTAGAGAAAATCCTCGAATAAATCCACAGGTGACTGGAGCGAGATGATATGTTACTCTAATGCAGGTTATCACAGGTACATGACTAGAGCTAGGATGATATGTTAACTCTGAGGTCCTATTCAAGCCACTCAAATATATACTACAATCTGTACATTCTAGAAGATTCTATTATGTGCTTCTAGAAAATTCTAAGTACATCTAGAAATACCTGACAAACAATATTGACCTGAACCAGATTGCACTGATGAGTCATCACTGGTCTTAAAAAGGTCATTCAACCCCACAGACACACTCTAGCCAGTGCCTCCTTTATTATGCTAATGAATCTCAGCTAAGTGTAACATTCTTTCATGTAAATAACATTCCAGACTCTTCCAGGCAGTACGTTGCGCAATGTTTATTTCACCAGTGACGAATTTCACAAGCACACAGAGTGCATGCAGCTAATTCAAGAGCTACATGTATGGCTATATATGTATAACTTATACACATTTGTAACAGTACACAAACAGCTTATTTAATGGCTATATGCATGGCTTACACAAATTTATAACAATAAACATTTTTAAACAGCTGACTGAGATTTTTTCATGAAGCTGTCTTGGATGATGGATGCAAAGGCATTTTGCAGTGTACCCGGGACAACAATAGAAGCAGGTGCACATGGTGGAATGTTCTTTCACTATACCTTCTCAGTGCTGAATAGCTGCTGCCATAAATTTGCATGATAGTAAATTCAAAATGGTCGACTATCTAATAACTTCCTTTACTCTGTCAGTAATGAAATTTACCTGAGGTCATATTCCATATACCAGCAATAATCTGCTCATGCGCAAATAGCAATTACAAAGTTAGTGGCTGGTTCCTAAATTGCCTCTTAGGCCTATCATTGTTTTAGAAGGGTTCAGGGAAGGCTCTTGTACGGTTATAATTTTCACAAAATTGGAGAATCGTAAAATACAAAAGTCATTTTGAACTACTGCAGTTAATTATTTTAAGTGCTCACATTTGACCTGTTCGCCTTTCTTTTGCCTATATTCTACTTGATCAGAATAATGTAGTCCAGGCTGATATTTTTGAATGATTCCAGGTTTAAGTTCACACTCTTTACTTTACGTCTCTCCAATTTTGTGAAAATTATAAAAGTGGAAGAGAAAATCCTTTAACCCTTTTCCAAACTTGGATTAAATGGCATATACTGTACTGGGAAGACAAAAGGCCTTCAAAAGGTGATTGTGAGCAATCTTCTTGCCAATAGTCTTGAATTCATGTATTTTCCATTTTAGAAACTTGCTGAAAGTTATTAGCCCTAAAATTTTTTCACATTTCCCGAACATTCCGAGTATTTTGTGATTTAATCACTTATTTCTCCAAATGTGGATCATATGAGGGTAAATAACTTTCAGTGAGTCTCTAAAATGGACAATACATGACTTTAAGACCATTGGCAAGAAGATTGCTCACAATCACCTTTTGAAGGTTTTTTTTTTGTCTCCCCGGTACCGTATATTCCCTTTAAACATGAATTTATTAGGAGTAATCCGGCATGGAAAGTGAATTCCTTATACGGTAGTCATGAAAACAATTCATACAAAAGAGACAAACTAGGAACCCCTATTGAGGGCCGTAATGCCCACGTATCGAAGGGCCCGTCTCACCCAATGGGTAAAAGAGATCATGATGGCATGGACATTGATGGATTTCTTTGTATGTCTGTTAATAAAAACTATTTGAATTTGAAGACATTACAGGAATGTGGTGGGAGTGCTTTATTCTCTATACAGTTGATCGTCATATCCACCAAGAAAAAAAAAATGAAAGATTATTTATGAAACGGAGCGAAAACTACTCGTCTGGTCATCCGCAAGACACCTTTCTTATTCGATATAAAAGAAAATAGTAAACTCTTGCAAACAGCGTGACTAGATCAGTGGAGAGTACATAGGTATTCAGGTAGAATGATATACTGGCAGGCCCATACATCGATCAATATCATTTACGATGTAAATCACGTGAAATTGAAAGATCTTTTTCGCTATAAATCATTACGGCATCTAATCATGTTCGATATAAATATATAGATAGGTCTAGATGTTATTCACGTGATTCAATGACATTAAATTTTAGAGAGAGATGTGAGAGAGGGGGGGAGAGAGAGGGGGGAGGGCGGGGGAGAGAGAGAGAGAGAGAGAGAGAGAGAGAGAGAGAGAGAGAGATACAGAGAAAGAGAGAGAGAGAGAGAGAGAGAGACAGAGAAAGAGAGAGAGAGAGAGAGAGAGAGAGAGAGAGAGAGAGAGAGAGAGAGAGAGAGAGAGAGAGAGAGAAATGTACTAGAGAGTCAGAGGTGCCCCCCACACACGCACACACACGGAGATGCATGGGGGCGGGGACAATCAGCTGCCGTACGAAAAAGAGCTGAGACCACTGTAAGCAGACGGCTCTAAGCATGCAGGGCATGCATGCAGTGCCATGCATATATCGATATCGCATACGGTTTAATGCAAAATGCATCATCGTTATGATGTTGACACGGCAGTATCGAGTCTGATCTGACGGCTGGATGTTTTTTATACCTCGAAATGCAAAGTGACATTGAAATTTGTTCAGCTGTAAGACATAATGGCGAGTGGGTCCGGGGGGCGACCCCGCTCCATGGTAAAACAGAGCTCTTTCCGAAAGATGATCAATGAAATTTTGGACGAAAGAGGCCGTGACAAGTTGTGCCGTTCACTTCCGAGTCAAGGTGAGTGTACTAGTATGTGAATGAACGCGATCGTGCACATACCGTGTTACACGGTATGAACTTGAGTGAAATGTATATGTTGCGACTGACACTTCTTTGCTCTGTCACTTTTTGGTCAGTCATATTTTCATTTATCGTCATGGTTTCGTGCGTGATGTCTCCAGCTTGTTGTAATCCATGGAAACATTGTAACTCCAGGACAGCTGTTTGATCATGTTGATGTAAACTAGTATAACAAAAACAATGCAAGTGTGCATGTCTTGCTCTAGTCCATTTGTACTTGTAGTTGTACTGAAAATTCAGTCTCTGTACTAGGTTGCTGGATCCACTGAGATTGCATGTGGCTCCTCTGAACGCCCTAATTAGTTAGTCTGGGACATGTAAAAGAAAAATTGTATTTTGATTAAAAAATGCCCTGAATGAGACGGTTATTCCTGTCTCGTCTTGCTCATGACTACGAAGTACTATCCCTGTGTTTACACGCAATCAATTTATTGTAAACTAGCTATAGTAAGCAAATAATCAGCGTTGGTGAGGGTGATGGGACGAACTATCACTTCCGAGGCGATATGGATGTAGCTATCTTTCCGAAGCGCAGCTGAGGAAAGATAGCGTATACATTCAGATCGCCGAGGAAGTGATAGCTCGTCTCATTGCTTGAAACCAAAAGTTGATTATTTGCTTTGTATTCCACATCTAAAACAAACTATCTATACCAAAAATGACAATTTGACGTAAAAAGGTAATGTTTACTTATCTACATAACCCCGAGCCGCTGCCATGGGGAACACGCATGAGGACGCGCATTAGGACGCGCATTAGGACGCGTATTAGGACGCGTTAGATGTCAAGTGATAGTCCGAGTGTAACGCACTTTTATTTCGCACGTACTCAAAATATTCACGCATTAGGACTGTGAGGAGTGAAGAGATCAGTGAAACCAAAAAGTACTATCACCTAGAGTGTAACGAACTTTTATTCTCAGGTGATCTGATAGGAAAAACTACGCCTCATCACTTGATCAACTCTTGACCAATCATATAGCAACATTCTTAGTATGTGGAATATAATCTATACCGGAATTGATAGTTAATGTTTCGGTCTAGCTGGACTACATGCACCCCGCATTCACATCTGAAGCCCGCTTATCGGGGGTAGTTTGCGAGTCCCACTTATCAGGGGCAGCTCCGTTCACATCAGATCCCGTTTGTTCCAGCGATACACTGGGACAAAATCATGGTGCTTGGCGCTGTAAGGCACCCCCCATTGGCTACTAGATTTCATGCATGCATATGATGTACCCAACGTGTTTCGCGGGGGCAAAATGTTTCACCAGGAAAGTCCTTTGAAGCGTTCACAGTTCAGATTTCACGGGGAAAGTTACATTTATTGGGACTTTCCTTGATAAACGGGACCTGATGTGAATGCGATCGTAGATACACTTAAATTTCTAAGCTATATTTATTTATTATTCAGTTTTATTTCAACAGGGTAGCCCTTTCAGTTAAAAAACTGCTCTACCAAGGGGCCCTGCACAATAAAAATTACACCACATAAAATACAATAACAAATAGTCATAATACATGTAGATAAATATAATAACAAAATAGTCAAACATTCATACCTTGTTAGAAATGCAGATACACTACAGCTCAAATGAATTGGCATAGGGAAAGGGAAGGACCCGCAGTTTTTAACCGTGGTTTATTTTGTCCAGTTCAGTATGAAATATGATGCTTTTTAGGCTAAAGCATCATGTTTTATATATGCTGAATTGGACAAAATATACCACGGTTTTAAACTGCGGCTCCTTCCCTTTCTTCCCTTTCCCTTTCCCTATGCCAATTCCTTTGAGCTGCAGTGTATGTATGAAAGAAGAGCAAAATCAATATCTCATTTCGATGTCTGGAATATAAACAGAAATCTATAATTGTAGTATATTGGGTATATAAATATGTTGCGTTATATAGCTACTGGTAAACATCGTATAAAGAATCATCGTTAAACAAACAGCTAGGTGTCCACCATAGAGCTACATTGGTGTCCACACACAAATGAATCTATACCGAAACTATTATTATTTAGCCAACAGGGTCCTGTTGCATAAAACTTTACTTTTGATGGTAACTTTGGTCCCAATATGCCATGGGAACTTTTTTAGCATCCTACCTTTGATTGGCTGCCAAGCAAATTTACCACATAGTTACCATTGATTGATGGCAGAGTTACCTTTAATGGTACACTTAATGCAACAGGGCTCAGGAGGGTGTTTATATTCACACACAAACAAATTTATTGGCTACCAAAACTCAAAACATTGTATACGTTATATAGGTGCGCAAAATGCTAACTCCGTATTCTAGTTTGAATTGATTGGGACTTTTGCGCGAGCAGTGTACGCTAAGCTCCGCCCAATTAAAGTATTAATGATGGCCACATGCACCACGGTGAACCGTGATTAACCATAATTCTTTATACCGTTCTAGTTTGAAACGATACCCAGACCCATGTTCCTTTATACGATGTTCCGGTATACGACATACAGTATCGTCACAGTCAGCGTCCACAAACAGAAATTTTTTGTCCAGCTATACGCTGAATACCAATGTATTGTCTATGTGTGGACACATACTAGTCATGTGGAAAGTTGTTCTTAGCTTAAGAACAGCTCAGTGAAACACCCCCCTGCTTTCTTTCTAATTACCTGACTTAACTTTAAAGACGGCCCGTCACTATTTCAGATCACCACAAAACCATCGAAACATTGGCAAAACATATAGAGAAGTGTTAGCAAGCTGTATATTCATAATTTGAAACTGATACGTTGTGTAAAATTCAAATAATGCATGTAAACAACGTCTAATTAATAGTCTTTACCTCAGGCTCTTAGCAGATTGTGTTGAAATATCTGCTTTATTGATTAATCTGTTTATTAAATTATAAAACGCATTATGAAAATAAATTGTTCTATAGAAGGAATCATCTCTAAAGTTTGGTAATTACTCATAAAATTAGGATTTCACACATGCATAATAACCACATAGATACTGTAACAAAGACTAATACTTTTTTCGTAGTACGAAAAAAGTTGGTTTGAAATTAAACGTCTGAATTTTTTACATATACAGAAAGCTTCAACATGCTATATTCTTAGAAATGGTCTTGAATCACACTTTCTTCAATTTACGATCGTGATAGACGATTTCAAATTTTAAGCTTGCAAAAGGGACGGACAGTCTTTAAAGGGCATATACTGTACTGGGAAGGCAAAAAAGGCTTAAAAATGTAATTGTTAGCAATCTTCTTGCCAATGGTCTTAAATTCATGTATTGTCCATTTTAGAAGCTTGTTGAAAGTTATTTACCCTCAAATGATCCACATATGGAGTAATTAATGATTAAATCCTCAGAATGTTCGGGCCGAACATTTTGAGGATTTGTGATTTAATCACTCATTACTCCAAATGTAGATCATTTGAGGGCAAATAACTATCATCAAGCTTCTAAAATAGACAATACATGAATTTAAGACCATTGGCAAGAAGATTGCTAACAATTACATTTTGAAGGCTTTTTTGCCTTCCCAGTACAGTATAGTCCTTGAATGATGTGAAATGCTCTCCTGCCCCAGACGGCTTTGGGATGATTCCGATGGAGGTCAACTGCTTCTGGGCGCGACTCTTCTCCCAGCACTTTGTGGCCGAGGTCTCGGAGGAGCTCCGGGATGACATGCTCTTCTTCATCCACAGGAAGATGACGACCTCTCGGCAGGAGAGACAGGTCAGTGACCCTTGACCCTTGACATGCTTTGAAGTAATTAGCTTTTCCAGACCATGTATAACATGTACCACAAATATGTGGTTTGGGACCATATACACTGAAACCTGTCTATAGTGGCCACCCAAGGGAAACACAAATTGTGGCCTTTATAGACAGGTGGCTACTATAGACAGGTTCTTTAACACATGATCTCTCTCCAGGGGAATTGTTTCGGTGGCCACTATAGACAGGTTGGCTGCTATAGACAGGTGGCCGCTAAGAGAGGTTTGACTGTATCATGAATTCACGTACCACGTTTGGAAATGTTTGGTTATATAAACCGGTATTTCAAAGTTCATCACATAAACATAATTTGGTTTGATATTTCTGGAGTTATCATGTAAAGAGTGATATATTAAAATTTGACCTTAACCTGTGACCTTCTAACTTTGGCCTTCATAACCCAATATCTAATCAGTGTATTTCCCTGCTATATACAGTACATGTATAATCATTGTACCAAGTTTGATGAAATTCTGTCACTTTTTTAAAGAGGTATCACGTAAACGAGATCTAGACGGATGAACGGACAGATAGACAACCAGGAAACATAATATCATTCGCCAACTTTGTTGTGGAGGCATAAAGAACAAAGCTTCTATCTAGGAGACAAATTTGATTGGGCATATGAAAGAGGTTTCTTTCCAAGTGAACATGTGCTAAATGTTGGGGCTGAGCATTGGGCACCAAAGCATTGTCATGATTGACTAGCATTCATTCACATGCTTTGTTATCCATACAAATTATGCCAGAGTTCTTACTCCATCTTACAGCTCCCTGATCAATTTCATTACTGTGGGACAGGGAAAAAAATTAATTCAACATTTTCAGGGGCTACTTTTTGAGCACATTGATTGATTTGGCTACAATATTACATTGTGTCTATGGGAACTTTGTGGGCTCTTTTCATATTTTCCAGGGCTCTTTTAAGCATTTTGGGAGCAAAATTGCCCTGAACCCAAGTGTATTTTTTCCCTGCAAAGAACTTGTGACTGTTAACCAAAAATCACTTTTTAAGTGACATTTCTAATTATTACTCAAGATCTCACTAATTGATGAAATTTCTGCGTTCACATACAAAAAAAAAATTGTGAGGTTTCCACCGAGGCTTCAGTGGAGATTAACAGGAAAACAGAGATTATTTTGTGTTGTTGTCTTGTCATGTCTTTGGTGGATCAGCAGGCGCGGTTAGAGGTGTTCCGGAGAGACTCTAAGAACCTGCCAAGTCTCGGGGAGCCAAGCATCGACTGGGAGGAGACTGTCTACCTCAACCTGATCCTACAACAGGTACCAAGGGGCTGTTTCACCAAGCTGTTCTAAAGCTAAGAACCACTTCACGCACGACTGGTGACCCTTTCTTGTGCTGAAGCAATTTCTCAATTATTTTAATTCCCATCAGCTAAAGTTCAAATCTGAAGTTTATGAATTGAAATTCTTGTTATTTTTAAGTGTCTGAATATAAAGTTTATGATTTGCCCAAATTGAATATGATGGTTGGAAATTAACTCCCACTATATTAAAACATGTACAAAGTGTGGTATCTCATTTAGCACAAGATCACCAGTTGTGCGTAAAGTCGTTCTTAGCTTAAGAACAGCTTGGTGAAACACCCCCAGGTGCGCTGATAGACATTGATGCGCAATGTCCCTTTCAGTTTCATGACATCACACCATCAGCTTGATGGTGTTAATGTATGCAAAAGACATGAAAGGACGTTTATTACTGGCTGCCTCTGGGATAGGAGTGCAGGGCATGTGCTTATTAATATTGGTAAAAGTCTTTGTAAGATATTTTTTGGAATACCAAAGATGAAATATTTTAGGGACATTTTATCTTAGGGGAGATAACATTTTTATCTCTGTGGATTTTCAGAATCCCCCCCCCCTCCTCCCCAGATCACATTTACCCTACTTTGACAAAAGGAAGCTAGTGACAAATCACTGAGCTTTGAGTTATTGGCTCTCTAAGATTGTACCCAGCATTCCTTACATGCAGACAAAATCTGGAGAAGAAATAGTCATCTTGTTGCGAGATATTCAATCTCACATGACGTGGTGTTGCACAGATGCCAATGCAAGTGACAGATACATTTTGCTCATTTACAAGAAAGGTCTCTTTTGTTAGTTGCTTCCTTTTGTCAGAGTAGAGCATGATCATTGCACTCAGATACTGCTGTTGAGTCGTGAAAAGAATCCTGTCGCTTTGACCGATTGGTTGGAGGGTGGCCACTGGCCAGGACGCATGACCACCACAAATTTTTGCTCATTCGTCAACTGTGTAGTGTAATCTACCAGAAAATTTTGTGACATATAAACAATAAGATTTGCTTAGTTTAGCGTGTACACTTCATAAAAAATCCATCAATGAATGTGTTGAGTGCTATACATGCTATTTAAATTGATTTGAAAAAAGATGGTCTAACCACGGTCGAAACATGTTCACCATAGTAACTAGTGTTTATGTAGCCACCTACGTAGAGCGTGCACGTTTACTTCTACGCCTTTTTGAAGTATAGGGTTTAACCCTTACCCTAAGCAGACTTATCGGCTTATACGTCACAATATTTGCTTAAATGATCGTCTAAATCTAAAATTCCTTTGTGAATTTGGGTCGAAGAGTTCAGTGAGTGTGATGGGTCGACATGCTTTTTTTCATGCCCATCAGTACAACTACATCCTGACGTGTGCCGTGTGCATCAAGTCAGAAGGAACCCTGACCATCCTCCGCAAGCACACGGAGCAGGTGTACGCCAGCCCCTCCCGACGACGGATGGACAGCAAGGGAGAGGAATCAGAAGTCTCCTATCCAAACATCTTCTTCATCATCGACAACTTTGATGAGGTATCTTTCATCTTTTCATGCGCAAACATGCCCTACCCTAACATCTTCTTCATCATCGACAACTTTGATGAGGTATCTTTCATCTTTTCATACGCAAACATGCCCTGCCCTAAGATCTTCTTCATCATTGACAACTTTGATGAGGTATCAGTGTCTCATTTACTGCCTTTCATACCCAATCATCTTCTTCATCATCGACAACTTTGATGAAGTATCTTTCGTCTTTTCATACGCAAACATGCCCTACCCAAACATCTTCTTCATCATCAACAACTTTGATGAGGTATCTTTCATCTTTTCATACGCAAACATGCCCTACCCTAACATCTTCCTCATCATCGACAACTTTGATGAGGTATCTTTCATCTTTTCATACGCAAACATGCCCTGCCCTAAGATCTTCTTCATCATTGACAACTTTGATGAGGTATCAGTGTCTCATTTACTGCCTTTCATACCCAATCATCTTCTTCATCATCGACAACTTTGATGAAGTATCTTTCGTCTTTTCATACGCAAACATGCCCTACCCAAACATCTTCTTCATCATCGACAACTTTGATGAGGTATCTTTCATCTTTTTATGCGCAAACATGCCCTATCCAAACATCTTCTTTATCATCGACAACTTTGATGAGGTATCTTTCATCTTTTCATACGCAAACATGCCCTACCCAAACATCTTCTTCATCATCGACAACTTTGATGAGGTATCTTTCATCTTTTTATGCGCAAACATGCCCTATCCAAACATCTTCTTCATCATCGACAACTTTGATGAGGTATCTTTCATCTTTTCACGCGCAAACATGCCCTATCCAAACATCTTCTTCATCGTTGACAACTTTGATGAGGTATCAGTCTCATTTACTGCCTTTCATACCCAATCATCTTCTTCATCATTGACAACTTTGATGAGGTATCTTTCATCTTTTCATCCGTAAACATGCCCTATCCAAACATCTTCTTCATCATTGACAACTTTGATGAGGTATCAGTCTCATTTACTGCCTTTTTATACCCAATCATCTTCTTCATCATTGATAACTTTGATGAGGTATCAGTGTCTCATTTACTGCCTTCCATACCCAATCATCTTCTTCATCATTGATAACTTTGATGAGGTATCAGTGTCTCATTTACTGCCTTTCATACCCAATCATCTTCTTCATCATTGACAACTTTGATGAGGTATCAGTCTCTCATTTACTGCCTTCCATACCCTAACATCTTCTTCATCATTGATAACTTTGATGAGGTTTCTTTTTCTCTTTTGTTGTCTTTCATACAGCTTCCTACCCTAATATTTTTGTAAGTAACAACATCTTAAATCAGGTATCATTCTCAATTTGCTATCTTTCATACCCAAACATTTCCTACATTTACATCTTCATCATTAGGTACCATACTCTAATTTTTCATCAAGGACGTTGATGAAAGAGCATTTTTTCAGTAGCTCTCTTTCATCCATTTCTTACGAGAAGGAAAAGTGAAGCTGACCAGCGGACTGATAGCAGTATACAAGAAGAAGCAGGGAGAGAAATGTGGCTCATTGGTAGAGAGTTCGTCTCTCAATGGCAAGGCCCTGGGTTTGAGTCCCACACAAGTCTTTTGCAAAAGAGCCAGCGTTGTGTGTTTTCGCGCCTCCCCCCTTTGTCGAAAAACGCTAAATGGTGGTCCAGTGTATACAACAGCCACACACTATGCATGTTCAAGAACCCACTCAAATGATTCACATTTGAATTAATTAGTGATGAAAAATCATAAATCCTCTAAATGTTTGGCCCGTACATTTTGAGAATTTGTGATTTACTTTAAATGTGGATTATTTGAGGGCAAATAACTTTCAGCAAGTTTCTAAAATGGACAATACATGAATTTAAGACCATTCGCAAGGAGATTGCTCACGATCACCCTTTTGAAGGCTTTTTGTCTTCCCAGTACAGTATATTATTCACTTTAAGAGTACCATATGAAAGAAGAAGAGGAAGCATGCACATCCTACATGAAGCATCAGATAAATCAAACCATTGTTGTTTTCCCAGTTACAATTCAATATTCCGAAGGTTCATTTATTCCGAAGGTTCGTTATTCGGAAGGTTCGTAATTCTGAAACACATACATACATTGATGCTCGTTAGCCCGAAAACAAAAAAGGGTTTGTTAATCCCAGCAAATCCAGCAATAACGAGCCTTTGGAGTAACGAGTGCTTCCCGTTTTCCCTTTCCTCTAGATCTTTGGAGACTTCACTGTGCAGGAAGGGCAGATGTTTTGCGTGGAGCTCGTGGCAAGCGAGAAGCAAGGTCCGTTCCGCAGCGTAGTCTTCCTGGGTTCAGTGCGGCACGAGGCATTAAAAACCGTCTACGACAACAGGGTGAGAACTCGACCTCCTCTCCTGCTAACCAGCTTGGTTTTCACTAGCTAGCAACATGGCACATATTCTTTTGTTGTCTGCATGCCCTATGAAGCAACGCACGTCATGTTGTTACAAATTGAAACCAGGCGGGCCAAACTCAGTGCATACAGTCATGTAGATGGGTCTGCTCCAAGCCAGAGCTATCTATATACAGAGTTTGGCCAACTCGGTGCCATTCGGTTATAACATGACACATATTCTTTTGTTATTTGCTTGCCTAACAAAGCAACATGCGCCATGTTGTGACCTATTGAAACCGAGTTGGCCAAACTCTGTTTGTAGATGGCTCTGCTCCTAGATAATTCATACTGCCCTCTACAGCCTGGGGAATTACAGTTTTACTGTGGGCGATTTTTAAGGATGAATGAATCAACTAATCAATGATGATCCTAGACATGTCATACTGCCCTCTACAGCCTGGGGGAAGTACAGTTTTAGTGTGGGTGATTTTTAAGGATGAATGAATCAACTAATCAATGATGATCCTAGACATGTCATACTGCCCTCTACAGCCTGGGGAAGTACAGTTTTAGTGTGGGCGATCTTTAGGGATGAATGAATCAACTGATCAATGATGAAGTAGTCCCTCTTTTAATGAAGCCCCACATCCACACGGCCTCACCCAACGCAAGATAATCCATCTGTAAAGAGATGCATTGAACGCACCCTATCACACAGAGGCACACACACCCACAAGAAAATATAACACGCACAAATTCATGCTTCTACTTCTACGCTTTTTCTCATCAAGGCCTGTTCAGCATGTATATTGAGGGTTTGGTGGTGTGATGATTCTAACAGTGGATGCAATTTGTGCTTAGTGCTCTTTCATACATGTAGTATTTACAGAACTTCGCAGTAATATATTGGCAAATCTCTACCATTGACTATTTGGCTTCTAAGGCTCTCTTAAGTAGCTCTAATAACGGCAGTTAATCATGTTTTGAGAGAGTCCATCTCTGTCTTTGAGTTACCGCGGGAAGCTTCTGTGTTCGTATCTCTCCATGGTAAAGCCAAGTCTTATGAGGTGCCAGTGTTGACTGCTTGACTTTTTGCCTTCTAAGGCTCTTTTGAGTATCTATACTCGGCGCAGTTCATAATGTTTTGAGAGAATTCATCCCTGTCTTTGAGTGTCCCTGGGAAGAGACTGTGTTCATCTCCCTCCAGGGTAAAGCCAAGTCTTATGAGGCGCTAGTGTTGACTTCTTGACTTTTTGCCTTCTAAGGCTCTTTTGAGTATGTATACTCGGGGCAGTTCATAGTGTTTTGAGAGAATTCATCCCTGTCTTTGAGTGACCTTGGGAAGAGACTGTGTTTGTATGCCTCCACGGTGTAGCCAGGTCTAATTAAGTGTTAGCGTTGACTGCTGGCGTTGTCCTTTGTCTTTGCCTGAGGCAGTCTACTACTACTACTACTTCTACTAATTCGAGGGCATGCGATGGCTTCAGCCTATGCCATCTCAGGTTCCATGAACAAAGTAGCACCTCTAGACCTGTCTATCCAGCATGGCTGTCCTCAGCTCACTAACGCTATCAAGGCCAGTCTCATTCTATAGTACACTAATGCAATAGTAAGTGGCCCGACTTCTCCCTCTTCTTGCAGTACTCTGTTTAGGCTCGCAGAGTGTGAGGGGATTCGCAGATAGTTCAGGGTATTGCGCACAGTGTCCTGCTACTTTCATCCTCTCACGCATTTTGATACCTTTTTTCACCACATTTTGTATGAAATCACACCAGTACACATCAAGAGCTATCCTGAGCATGCGTGTGTACACTCCATCTAGTGCTTTTTCTTGTTGGGCTGTAAGTCTCTGAGGTAGTCAGGTTTGGGTATTGCGGTATGTGTGTGCATACTCACACACACTGTCCTCTTGTACATTTACACACGGCTGTGCACACTGATCAACGCTCACATACGACTTGAATTAGTTTCACATTTCATTCTTCACGAAAAATAGCATGAGGCAACAGACACTACCGTAGACACTACACCAGACATTACACCAGCCACTACACACAATTCACCTGACAATTCACAAGACACTACACCAGACACTACACCAGACTTACATCAGACACTACACACTATGCCTGACAATTCACAAGACACTACACCAGACACTACAGCAGACACTTTACACCTTACACTTCACAAGACACTACATCAGACTTACACCAGACTTACACCAGACTTACACCACACCCATTGACCCAATGACTGCATGGTGTCTGACTGACCTGCTTCACCCCTGCCTTGCCCCTGCAGGCCAGCATGTCACACCGGGTGGCCAGCAAGGTGTCTCTGGGGTTCTTCCAGGGGAGGGGCCGGGTGGAGTTCATCCGCATGAGGGGGCCGGAGGGCAAGGGTTTTGCAGAGGTGGCGGTCAGCAGGGCCAGCTGGTCATCGTCCGTGGAGAGCAGCACGGAAGACGTCCACTCTGCTTCTGAGAGCTTTGACTCAACGAGTGACGGGGTAAGCAGTCCATCCTTGGCGGAGGTTTTCTGAAAATCGTCATCTTTTGTTTGATCTTTTTTTGTATATTTCTAAGATAAAACAGCATTAACATTGCAGTAAGTTTGATATTCTGAAAATTGTTGTCTCTCTAAGGACATCCTCTCGCGAATCGTAGACATGCTCATTTATGAGACGCAATCAGTTAGAGTTGATTTATATAGGGGGTATTGATCCGTCGGCCAACCAAACCTATTTTTAAGGCTCTGAAGTGCATGTCTGTTAATTGCATGTCAACTAACGGGCAAAGATACAGAGGAAGTAACAACACAAAACATTGTGTAAAAAAAAAAATGAGACAGTTTTTAGAATTCCGCTCTCGGATTTTTTCCATGTATTTTACTTTGTTCTTATGGGCTGTGTTTCAAATCTTCTTCACATGCTATGTGGCTTTATCTACTTCTGTTTGTCTTTCTCTCTTTATGTGTATATCTCTCCATTTCTCTCTCTATTTTGCTAGATCCTTTGTATTGTCTCCCTTTCTCTCAATCGTCCCTTAGCTTTCCCTCAGTTTCTCTCTCGCTCTCTTACTGTCTTTTTCCCTTTTCTCTCATGCTCACTTTCTGCCTCTCCCTCCCTGTCAAGCTAATTATCATCTTTATTTGTGTCTTCAGCTTTCTTTACCATCTCTCTCAATTATTCCATAGCTTTTGCTCTGTTTCTCTCTCTCTCTCTCTCTCTCTCTCTCTTCCATTTCTTTCCTCATCCCTCCCAGTGTTCTCATTATAATTCATGTTGTGTCTCCAACCTTCATTCACCACCTGGCCGATACTTCTTTACATTCTCTCTCAATTGTTCCATAGCTTTCCCTCTGTTTCTCTCTCATTCTCTTCCTGTCACTCTACCTTTCTCTCCTTTGGTCTGTCCCTCCCTGTCGAACTAATTGTTATCATTCTAATAAAAGTTGTGTCTTTCAGCCTCCAATACCCAGCCATTACATCTTTACAATCTCTCTCAATTATTTAATAGCTTTCCCTCTGGGGCCGTATTCCATAAACATCTTAGATTTTATGCTTAAGTCTAAGCAATTTGTCTTAGCCTTTTTCTTATCTAAGAAATTCGTCCTAACGGTATTCCATAAACTTAAGCAATTTTTCTTAAGTCACATAATTTGGCTAAGCCAAATCTTAAAATTCTTTGACGTCATGAGAAAATTGATGACGTCACGCAACTTTTATTACACTCATACTCCCGTGAACAACTCCCCCGCGGTGAAAAGTCAATGCATTTTACGTATTAAAGCAAAAATCGCACCACCATTGCATCTAACGTTAAAGCTATGCATACCTTATCTGTGGAGTCAACAGGATAGTTCCGATTTGCCATAGGGGCATGTCATCATTAAGCCTGAGTCATATTGATTTTTTCAGAAACCGGTGTTCGATGGCTTTGCGCCGATCGAACATCGCTGCATCGATACATGACGTCACCCAGCCACTGCCAAGAGCCAATTTATGAATGAAAATATTGTAAGCATACGCAGTGCAATCCTTCCATTTCCCCACATAGTATTCCACCAAAACAAGCGTGCAATTCTCTATCACCTCGTACCAAAATCGACCTAGAATTTCACTTTCCTATATTTTATATGAATTATGATAGGTAACCTCGGAGAATCTATTTTCTCACCGATACTGCACATGTAAGCGAATTTCGATTACTTCTTGTTTTTCCGTCAAAATCTTACAAATTAGCGTCAATATGGCATCGTATACATGTATGTAGGTTGGAATCTGTAGAGTCTATTGCAACGGGCAGAAAGTCAATCAGCTTCCGGGTTGCGATTTTTTTTTCCCGTAACCCTAATGCGTCGAAAAATCGCTTCCGGGTTTCGGACAACGTGACTGGATATTGTATCACTGTTTTGGCGACCACATGGTTATGACGTGATCTACGCGATGCACCAATCAGTGGTCTCCGAATCGCTGTACGGAGACGCTCTATTAGTCTGTACGTCGGCAGCGTGTATGCAAATGAGCCTGACGCACGATTGCCACTGTATTTCCGGGTTTTCACAACACACGATGCTATCCGTTGTACAAAGTCTATGGACAATTGTTTGTTGTGGCGTTGCGCTGTATATAGTAGTGAACGAATCAAATCCAAGTAGTATGTAGTAGCTGCTTGATCATCGAGCGACCTGTTCATTCTCTTGATGCGTTACCTGCAAAACTCACAAAAGAGAGTAGGAACCAAGTAAGCAAATTAAAATTGTGAAAATATGAAGATAAATTGTGTATAACAGGACTATCAAACAAAAGATTTTGTGTTTTCTAGTCAATTTGGTAATTTCGTCGATGCATCGAATTCATCAAAATGAAATCGGAGTTCGACTTCTTCGATCAAACACCGGCTTAATAATCGATTCGACTCAGGCCTAGTCATCATAGATGAGATCAGTCTGTGATGTTAACATACTGTGCCCACATTTCACCAATACGAATGCAAGATATTTCAAACGAAAATGTGCAATTATCAAATATGTTCACATTTTGCCTACATTTTTCTCTGTTAATCTTGCATCTAATCTTGTTTACTAATGCTAAATCGTGCATCCAACCTTCGACAACGCGCATTTAGCAGAAATATGCGGTCATGCTGGTTATGGTGCAAGCGTGCGGTGGATGAAGCTGCCATACTGCGCGCAGCCATGCTGCATCCCCAAAGTTAAGACAACTCACAGCTGTCTTAAAGTAAGGGAAAAATTCTTAGCCATTTGTATTTTAAAGAATACTAAGAGTACAATTTTAAGAAAAGTTACTTTGCCATACATCATAAATCTGTCTTAGCTAAGCAAAAAATCTTACCTGAATTCTAAGACAAATTTCTTAGCCAAATTCTTATGGAATACGCGTTTTGGCTAAGAATTTTATCTTAGACAGAAGATAAGACAAATTGCTTAGATTTTTTGAATTAAGCATACTTATCATGTTTATGGAATATGGCCCCTGTTTCTCTCTCTCTCTCTCTCTCTTCCTACTTCATTCCCCATCCCTCCCACCCTATCAAGCTAAGTGTTCTCATTATAATTCGTGTTTTGGCTCCAGCCTTCATTCACCACCTGGCTGTTACTTCTTTACAATCTCTCTCAATTATTCCATAGCTTTCCTCTGTTCCTCTCTCTCTCTCTCTCTCTCTCTCTCTCTCTTCCCGAGCACTTCTTTCCCCATCCCTCCCCTCTGTCAACCTAAGTGTCACCATTATGATTCATGTTGTATCTTCCAGCCGTCGACGCCCAGCATCCCTCGGGACATTGTGACGGGGTCCCCCATCCACAAGGGTCTGCGCAAGTCTCAGTCAGACAGCGAGACGCTCTCCTCTCTCACAAACGGCAAGGATGAGGACCCAACCGCCCAGTCTGAAGGTGAGGAGGAAGGGGTGGAGAAGGGGTGGTGTAGGGGTGGAGTAGGGGTGGAGTAGGGGTGGAGTAGGGGTGGAGTAGGGGTGGTGTAGGGGTGGGTGTAGGGGTGGTATTGGGGTGGTGTTGGGGTGGTGTAGGGGTGGAGTAGGGGTGGAGTAGGGGTGGAGTAGGGGTGGTGTAGGCGTGGTGTAGGGGTGGAGTAGGGGTGGAGTGGGGGTGGTATAGGAGTGGAGTAGGGGTGGAGTAGGGGTGGAGTAGGGGTGGAGCAGGGGTGGTATAGGGGTGGAATAGGGGTGGTGAAGGGGTGGTGTAGGGGTGGGGTTGGGGTGGAGTATTGGTGGTGTAGGGGTAGAGAAGGGGTGGTGTAGGGGTGAAGTTTTATGTTTTTTTTATTTTTTGTTTGTTTGTTGTTGTTGGTGTTGTTGTTGTTGTTGTTGTTGTTGTGTGTTTTTTTTGTTGGGGGGGGGGGGGGTGTTGTTGGTAAAAGGAGGTCCTGTGTATAGGGGGGAAGGGGTGAGACCAAATCGTTGTCATGGGTATAGGAAAATAACACCTTTTGCTTGTTGTTAAAAAACACATTTCTGTTTTTAAATAAGAGTTATCTGGGATGGGCAGCTACACAACATGGAAAGCAAGTGAATGGAGAAGACACTTCCATTTCTGTCAGATTTCTAGTCATAATCTTGTCATCTATGGTGGCATCTTAATATTATCCTGATGTGATATATCTGCTTAGAATGGGCAGTAGCTACAATTAACCTCCGCCCTGTTGCATAAAACTTACCATTAGTGATAATTTTGCTACCAATGGCAACTTCTTAGGAAACCTTAAATTTCGCTGGCTGTCAAACGATGTTACCACGGTAGTTACCATTGATGGCAGAGTTACCACTAATGGTAAGTTTTATGCAACGGGTTCCTGATGTGAAATGTCTGCTGCCCTCTCTAGACGAGGGTCCTCCCAGCAGCTGGAGTCGGCGGTGGATGCGAAGGACGTCGGATGCCCTGCTGAGGCTGACCATGCGCAGCACCCAGGTGCCTGCACTCAACGTCCACCTGACCTACGTCACCCTACCCTGGCACCGCATCATAGCAGGTGGGTTGCTACGCTGGGCAAGCATGTCCTTCCAGGCTGCAGGGCAGCGGACGGACTGAGCAAAGAGAAGGAGAGAGTGAGCCTTGTCAGGAATAGACCAAGTTAAAGACTCGTGGCAGTTTGGATTTTTACTTGCCAGGGCCGCACTGCATATAGGCTTTCAATGATTGTAACTTACCATCAATGGTAACTACCATAGCAACAGCCAATGTGCTCTCATTATTACACCTGTGGCAATGGTAGTTACTCTTGATAGTAAGTTACAATAATTGAAAGCCTTTATGCATCATGGCCCTGGGGGTGTTTCACTAAGCTGTTCTTAAGCTAAGGAAGACTTTACGCACAACTGGTGACCCTTTCTTGTGCTAAATTAGATTCTCAATTATTTTGATTCCCATCAGCGTAAGTTCAAATCTAATGCTCATGAATTAAAATTCTTGTTATTAACAAGTGTCTGGATGCAAAGTTTCTAATTTGTCAAATTTGAATAGGATTGTTGGAAATTAATAATGCCCACTGTGTAAAAATAGGAACAAAGTGTGATATCTGGTTTAGCACAAGAAAGGGTAACCAGTCATTCTTAGCTTAAGAACAGCTTGGTGAAACACCTCCCTGGACAGTGCAAATCCAAAGTACCACAAGTCTTCATGTTGGTCAATTCCTGACAAGACTCACTGGCCCCTTCTCTTAGCTCAGTCCTTCTCCCGAAAGCTTGAGAGTAATTAGTCTACTGCTGACCAGGTAGCTGTTGCATATAGATTTTCAATAATTGTAACTTACCATCAATTGTAACTACCGCGGCAACAGCCAATGAGCTCTCATTATTGTACCTGCTGCCATGGTAGTTACCATTGATAGTGAGTTACAATAATTAAAAACATATATGCAACATGACCCAATTTATGGGATTGTCCATTGTTATAAGGTTGACTGCTCTTGTGTGGAATGATTGTAAAATAAATAACCCTGCTGGTCATGTTTTGTATCAAGGAAGCTGACTGAATATTTAAGAAATAGATTATTCCACAAGTTTTAAGTAGCCAACAGTTCAGCAAGAATGTGCATTTGACTTGTCTAATACCATTTCTACAAACCCTTGACTAAGCGACAATGGTTTGTTCTGACCACCCCCCCCCCCCCCAAAAAAAAAGGGCTTATTTTTCAAGAAAATATAAATAAAGCATGTGAGTATAATAATGTGTAAATTGTTTATCCCCCCCCCTCTCTCTCTCTCTCTCTCTCTCTCCCCCCTCCCTCTATCTCTCTCCCTCTCTGTTTCCCTTCCCCCTCTCTCTCCCCTCTCTCTCCCTCTGTTTCCCTTCCCTCTCTCTCTCCCCATCTCTCTCTCTCTCTCTCTCATCATCTCTCTCTCTCTCTCTCTTTCTCTCTCTCTCCCTCCCTCTCTCTCTCTCTCTCTCTCTCTTTCTCCCTCCCCCTCTCTCTCCCCCTCTCTCTCCCTCTGTTTCCCTTCCCTCTCTCTCTCCCTCTCTCTCTCTCTCTCTCTCTCTCCCTCTCTCTCCCTCTCTCTCTCTCTCTCTCTCTCTCTCTCTTCCTCTCTTTCTCTCTCTCTCTCTCTCTCTCCCTCTCTTTGTCTTCCCCTCTCTCCCTCTCTCTTTGATCTTCAGACGTCCTTGAAGTCAAGAAGAAACCTGTCCTTAGCTAGCACACCGTCGCCATGGAGATGTCTCAATCGTCTGCATATATGATGTCCTCCATCCATCTCAGGTTGCTAAGGTAGCTAGCAAGCCCCTCCCAGTGGCCCAGATTGGATCTTTAGATGCCAGTGTTGCCAATCTGCACCAGGTGGACTGAACTTGTCTCACTCATCAAGGATGCCCCATATATTGACAGGGCCTTGAAAACCCCATTGGCTTGCTACACATCTTAGTGTCATTGGTAATGAGAGAGTTACCCTTTACATTACCAGGCCTTGAAAACCCCAGTGGCGTACTACACATCTTAGTGCCAAAGGTAATGAGAGAGTTAACCCTTACATTACCAGGCCTTGAAAACTCCATTGGCTTACTACACATCTTAGTCCCAATGGTGGTGAGAGAGTTAACCCTTACATTACCAAGCCTTGAAAACCCCATTGGCTTACTACACATCTTAGTGCCAATGGTGGTGAGAGAGTTAACCCTTACATTACCAGGCCTTGAAAACCCCATTGGCTTACTACACATCTTAGTGCCAATGGTGGTGAGAGAGTTAACCCTTACATTACCAGGCCTTGAAAGCCCCAGTGGCATACTACACATCTCAGTGCCAAAGGTAATGCGAGAGTTAACCCTTACATTACCAGGCCTTGAAAGCCCCAGTGGCGTACTACACATCTTAGTGCCAATGGTAATTGGCATACTACACATCTTTGTGCCAATGGTAATTGGCGTACTACACATCTTAGTGCCAATGGTAATGAGAGTTTTGATGCAAAGGCAATGTGGCATTGTCAAATCAGATTAAGCAATCCATATTAAACTGTCGCTCACGGTTTGATTTGGGGGCTTGACAGACCCTGGTCCAGTTAGGATGTCGACATTTGCAATTGAACTGCAGTAAGCAAAGGGGTGTGGTTACATTTCACCCTATAAGGGAATTTGTTCATTCATAACCTGTCTTGTGTCTGCATGTACGGCAGATTACTTGCGAATCGTGCTGCTTAATATCTGAGTGGAGAAAAGGCAGTCCACATGTATGTGAGCTTAATAAAGAAGGCAAATTCTTGTGTTTCTTGGGCCACCTTGGGCTACCCTGAGGAGTATATTCAAGCTAGAAGAGAACAGGTGAAGCATCAGATCTGTGTGTGGTATGGGCTGATCGCCATTTCGCGAGACACCTGTACACCTGTCCCGTGACATGGTCCCTTTTTGACCGACATCTTGTATTTAAATGGACATACATTCAATGCTGCTAAATCGGGCAAGCCCTCCGTCATGTTCTACAGTTACCACGGTAACCTTAATGTGAAACTTATGCATGAAATCAGAATACTTTAGAAAATGCATGTAACCTGATCGGTGAAAGGGGAAGAGCAGTCTTGTAAATATTTACAACCCGACAAAATTGTACATTGTAGAAACCGTCAAGTTTTGTAGCCGATGTCTTGTAATTTTCATTTTGATACCGGTTCCTCAATGTACAAATAGGTGGGTATACGTGTAAATTGTACAAAGACAATAATTGGGTTTTAGAGCTGTTTAATAGTTGAAGGTCTGGAGAGAATTATAGTGTATGTCTAAGGGAGCACATCCATATTATTTTGGCAGCGTGCATGCCGCGAGCGTACGCCTGCACGCTCTAAGACGGGATAATAGCGTCAGCCAGCGGCAGCTAGCTGCGATAATTAAAGCACAATAGAACTCACATCCGCTCTCGCAGCTCCCCCTGTGCCCGCTGCCGCTCGCTGCCATACTTCTTAATCGGTCGGATTATAGCTTTAATCCCCGGCCCGCTGCAGCTAGCGGCAGCTCGCTGCAAGCTAGCTGGCGGCAACTGCAGCAAAAAATGAGCTACTGCTGCCCCCGTATCATGTCTATCAGAATTCGCAGATGCAATTTCTATGATTCCCGTGGCCACTAGACTTCAATTCCGTGGCGGAGCTTGCCCTCGAATGAAGATGAAACATGTGCCTGTACTATAGTTCCACGTGTAGTACTAGTGTTCGACTTCTAATTATTTCTTAATTTAAAAGCATGTCAACGAAAGGCGTTCTTTGATGTCCGTAGCGAAGCATGGTATAGCACGGACCAAAGTTCGAAACGACGTACAGCTAGCCAGTGCGCCGCGTCGTCTCGCATGCATGGCGACCGAGTAGCGATCAACTTCCACGGCCACATGCTCGAACGATTTGGATAAAAATTATTATCGCAATTTACTACTGTACTAGGTACGACTTGGCGAGATACTTTATCTTGCCATGTCGACATGGCGAGAAACATTATCTTGCGAAGTTGACTTAGATAAAGTTATATGTCAACATGGCGAGATATTTTACCTTTGCCAAGTCGACTTATAAAAAATTATATGTCAACTTGGCGAGATATTTATCTCCCCCTTCTTTTTTCTCACACACTCATCTTTTCCTACCTCTCGGCGTGAAAAGCCCGCTTTCTAGCTGCATGAAGCAATACATTTCATATCAACATTCTCCAATTGTATGAAACTTATAAAAGACCTTACCAAACAAAAAGCAGGATCTGAACTCAGTTACCCTTAATCAATGAAATCCCGATGTCCTTTTTTTGTGAGTCTCCTGCTCTGCACTATCGATCGATCGGAGAGTAAAACAATAGAAACGAAGATGGGGAGGTTCTTACTAACAACAAAGAAGACACTTCATTATCATTAACGTGGGTATTTTAATTGAAGATCCTGTTTTAGGCAACTTGTTCTTTTTAAATTGTTCGTTCTATAAATGCGTATAATTTTTGACCCGTGTTACTCTTCGGTTGAAACTTTTTAAAATCATTGTAATCCAAGAACCGTACCACACATTTTCTTTCAATTTGTTCTAATTTTTTTGGCTTTTGTTCCGCTTTTCAAAACATATATGGATGTTACATATTGTCACACCTATGGTCATCTCCGGATCAATAATGTCACGGAGTATTTTGGAAGAATTGAGTGAAATCGGACAAAATATTGCGTATTAACTGCATACGTGTATATCCTGTGTGCGTGTTACTTTTCGGTTTAAACTTTTTAGATCCTTGTACTTCAAGAACCATACAACATATTACTTTTCGACATGTTCAGGTGATTTAGGCATTCCTTCCACCTTTCAAAACATATAATTATGTTACATATTATCACGCTTATAGTCATCCATCGGGTACACCTTGCCAGCAAAACAATTTTGTGATGTCCAGGGTATATCCTTTCGACCTATGGCCTGGGGTCAGTTGTTCCGGCCCTTTTCACATGAATAAATCTTCTGGGCTCCCGGACTAGGAGGTTCTTACTAACAACAAAGAGAACACTTGATTATCATTAACGTGGGTATTTTAATTCAAGATCCTGTTTTTGGCAAGTTGTTATTTTTAAATTGTTATGAGGTTTATTCACTATTCACAGCGTCCTACCAAAGAAAGCGGGCTTTTCAACATACGCTGCCCCTGTTGCTATCTTTCCTGAATGTCCGGTAGGCTGCCGCGGTAGAGCTCGATTCTCTTCTTTTCAAAATTTGGACATGAATAATTGCAGATTCTTGTAATCAACGACCGTTTCCGGGTTTTTTCAGAAGGGTATTTTAATCCAAGATTCTGTTTATTCAGCAAGTTAACAATTCTGTTCAAAGTCTTCCGCCGCTTTATATGCACGCATGCTGCAGTCCTACAAGGAAGCCACGACCGCCCGTGCATTCGTGTGGTTCCTCGCAGTGCTAGGTGTCGTCATGGTCGTGCAGCAAGACGGCAATTGGGCAGTATGAATATCCCAAATGTAAGAAACTAAACACACATTAACTTGACATTTGAAAGAAATCCGATAAAATGTGTTTTATCTGCTGAACCACATTTATTTTATCACTAAAATAGAAATTGTCTTGCGTGGCGTAAGATCTAACATAGCATTTATCACCGAGAGTCGAGACAGCCGATGAAAATCTGATATTGAATTAACATTCATCTGATAATAAAGCATTTGCTACAGCTTACATGAGATCACTTTCTACTAGTGTAGTAATCTGCTTGATTACTCATTTTTGTTTGAACAATGAAGACAGATTCATGGCATGATATTGTGCTTCATTCTTCTTTTTTGCACATCTAACTAGACTAAACAAACATGCCCTTGGATGATCATGGCCTTTACCGTGCCAACCATTGTTCAAGAGCCCCTTTTAGGGCACAAAAGGAGCCTTAAGGTTAATTATTTCTCACTGAAAGAAAGCATGATAAAATACTATTCAAATATCACTTAATACCACCCCCCTCCTTTATCCCTCATTCCGAATCACCTATTTGATATTCCCCATTTATTCTGCCCCCCCCCCTCTATCTCTCATTCCGAGTCACCTCTTCTTCCCCACTTCTTTTGTCTCGCCGCCCCCCCCCCCTATCTCTCATTCCGAATCACCTCTTTGATATTCCCTATTTCTTCTGCCCGTCCCTCTCTATCTCTCACTTCGAATCACCTCTGCCCCACTCGATCTTCCACACCAAAATCGCCTCTTCCACCCCACTTCATTCGTCTGAACTGTATTATTCTCTCTTCCTATCATACATAAATTTTCAGGCTGGGAGTAACATATACTCGAAAGATAAAATGTAAACTCAGCCACAGAAAACACTGAAAAGTTTATAAAAACCGGACGAGCGGGCTTATATGTATACTCCATTATATACTATCATTCAAACTCATATTTTGATTTTTAACATCCGTGAAATTGAAAATACTGATATATCATTCGCAATGGAGACATCATAACGTCCGCATGAATTTAAATTTTCAATTATTATGATTGTATGAATGTTGTCTACCGCAAGGCTGTTTTTCAACAAATCTGTCATTAGATCATACAAGATAATGTAAGATCGACGCGTGTTCGCGTCAAATAGCGAGCTAGTTTGCTGATCCGGGGAACTAGCCAGAAGTTGCAATCGCGTCTTCATTAGCTCGTAACGTAAGCTCGAAACTCGGGATGCATAATTATCCCGATGTTCGCACATGCGCAGTGTGCGACGGGAACAGGCCACGACCGCGTGGTTTCGGTTGTGAGCTCGCATTCACGCACGTATAAAAACTAACGTAAACAATGCCTCGTGCGCGCTGATACATGCCGAGGTCGGGAAATTTTCAGGCCAATGAAGACGCTCCGGCTAGCTCGCGAGCTCAGATTTCTTCAGAACAAGCTCGCTATTTCGCCCACATCGGGCTAATTTTTTTTAGTCTTTATCTATGCAAAAACTTTCGGTCAAATAGGCCTTCATCAACAAAGAATAAACGGTCGCAGTAAAAGCAAAACTAAAGACAGAGTATTATCACATTACCACCATTCTCCACGTCATCTCCGGGGCGTTACAGTGGTGGTTGGTAGAGGAAGGGGGGGTCAAATGAAAAGCCATGTAATGTAAGGTAAATGCCTTTGTATATTCTGTTAATATTAATGTGAAGCACGTAGAGAACCGTCATGGTTATAATGCGCTATATAAGCTTTACTTATTATTATTTTTTCCGGTCGTTTTTTCTCCTTTTCTTTTTTTTTTGTTCTCGGTCGTATAACTTTTGAAGGTCATGCCCCCAACCGAGCCAATCAAAAAGATGGCCGCAATTTTGTTTTGATGAAAAGCGGTTATATGTTTTTACCTTACATTATATTGTTCTTCCATTTCCCGTTTCTCCTTTTCTTTCCCTTTCCATCACAAATTCCAGTTCCATTTTGTCATTTCCTAAATTGTACCCACTTCCTCACTCATTCTAATATAGAGATTTGTTCTCTCATATGTTCCTTTTGTATCGTTCCTTCCGTTTTATCCTTCATCTTATCTTAGTGTTCTTTCTGACCTTTTCCTTTCCATTTCCCTCTCTCCTTTTCTTCCTTTTCATCCCTTTTCCGTCTTTCTCCCCTTTTCATTTCCTCTTTCACATTATTTATGATTTCATTTTCCCGGTGAGCTCCGCGGGGGCGGGGGAGCAGTCCGCCCACCTGCACCCTGCCTGTTACGCCACTGCACTTTCACTATCTTTAGTATCATCATTATAATGAACATAAGTTTAACTATTACATTTCTTAATTCTGTCATGATGAACATTGCAAAAGTACGAACAAATAAAGATACAACTATTAACAAGAAAGAAACAAGAACGTCGAGGAGCTACATGTAATACAAATATTTTGTTTGCAAAAAAAAAAAAAGGACAGCGGAGAAAATGTCGGTGCAGCAATAGGGCCATTCTCATTACAAAAAATCGCGAAGTTAAAAAGCGTGCTCTGACTTGTGAAGTTTCATGCGAAGTTTCGGACAGCTGTTGGCACAGTTGCTAGGCAACTTTCACCCTAACTTCGCGATTTTTCTAACTTCGCGATTTCTTAAGTGCAATGAGAATGCGCCTATTGTTATCGGGGCAGCATCATTGTCGCATTTACTTCGTGAGTTATTGTCGATTATGCATATTTCGTTTTATCGAAAAAAATCACGTCGAAAAGTAAGAGTGTTATAATATGTCAATTAGAATTAGGAGATATAATGGTAAATGCATGTGACACCGATTATAGGTCCGACTATTCTACAGATTTACAAATGGGATATTTTTGACGTTAATTGCAAGGTTGATTCAAAGTATCACAATAAAACTTTTACAAATTCAATCCCCGTTCAAAAACCGAGGGCCACGCAAAATTATATCTGTGATCCGCCATAATTTAGACATCAAAACAAATACATGAACAAACCTCCACAATTCACGCAACAGACGAGAAAAAAACGGGACGTGAGTGTTCACTTAGTGTATTTTAAAGCTTTTTATTCGTCACAAAACATTCAAAATATACCAAAAATGCATTGCATCGTCAATCAAACAGATTGTGCCTAACATAAAACATTTCGAAAATACATCGTTCTGTATTCAAAATAACTTAACTTGAAACCTGGCCCTGCCGACAAGACAATCAATAGACCGAATTAAGTGAAAAGGAGAGATTCGCTAGCAAGCACAGCCGACTGCGTGCAGGCGGCGTGCAAGCTGCGAGAAAGCTGCAAGGATAATCTACGATCGATTCTTCCTGTTAATCCGCTTTAATCTGTGCAGCGCGCTGCCGCGAGCTGCATCTAGCGGCGAGCTACATCCTGTTCACTAATCACCGCAGCGGGGGTGTGCCCGCGGCGTGCACGCTGCCAAAATAATATGGATGTGCTCCCTAATAAGAGAGGAACGAGCTCTATTGATGTCTTGTCATTTTCTCCTTCTTTTCTCATTCAAAGAATGAAATATGGGAGGAGAATGTGAAATGAGTAAGAATGGATTACATGCTGAAGAGTTGATGTAATACTGCGAACACTGCAGTCCAGTCAAACCTTGATGGTTCTTCAATGCCTGTTTAATCTAGAGAGAAAAGTATTGTGTTTTTAGAAGCATTTGATAGACCTTGGAAGTTCTGGGGAGGACGACAGTGTCTGTGTAATAAGAAAGGAGCAAGCTCTGTTGGTTAGATATCAGTCAAACCTTGAGGATTCTTCATTGCCAGTTTAATCTAGAGAGAAAAGCATTGTGTTTTTTAGAGGCATTTGATAGTTAAAGGTCTGGAAAGGACTACTGTGAATGCCTAATAAGAAAGGAACTAGCTCTCTTGGTTAGATATCAGACAGACCTTAACGAAGCCTGTAGATAGAGGTACAGGCACTCTGACAACCTAAACCTCTTTGGCAAGCATTCACAAAGCTAAAGAACTTTTCAATTTAGACCATGGTTTAACCAAATTCTGTTGTAAATAAGTCTGCTTGATTTCAATAGGGCATACACTGTAAAAGAGTCCAATAATAAACACATGCTTGTTCTGGGAAGGGTGCTTAATTCACGCTAGTCACTGGTTGGTTTAGACCATATTTAGACCATGGTTTAACCAAATTCTGTTGTAAATAAGTCTGCTTGATTTCAGTAGGGCATACACTGTAAAAGAGTCTAATAATGAACGCATGCTTGTTCTGGGAAGGGTGCTTAATTCACGCTAGTTACTGGTTGGTTTAGACCGTGGTTTAATCAAACTAATTGGGCTATAAAACCATAGGAACCAGCATGAATTTAGTACCTTCGCAGGGCATTCATTCTTGGATATGTTTGAAGTATATATGCTAAATCAAGAGTATTTGCTTATATGCCACAAAATTTGCTAAACTCTTCATGTGTTTCATTCGCATTATTGCACGCCCTTAGACATGTTTTGTTTGCATTTTTGCACAACCACGTATTTCCATATGGATGTCCCTTGTTCCATTGTTTTGCAAACAATTCCATGCACCGGAGCGTTCCTACAGCGTATCTTTAAAAGTAAACAAACAAAATCAATACATCCTCCAGCAGACCCAGGAAGTTCATTGAAACAATGAGAGGAGAAAATCAATAAAACCCTCCTCACAAACAATACCACGGTCAGGTTCATTGTTAGGAGTTTATGACTCATGGCACGAATGTGAATTGAGACTCTTTCATTGGAGTACCTTGACCAGGCTAAAATAATGCAACACACAGGGGGGTTACGGGTGAATGCATGAAGAGTTAAACCATGGTCTAAATATTCAACTTTGTGAATCCAGGCCTTTGTTTGCCAAGTAAACTCCTGCTTTTTGAGATTGGTGTGTATTCTTTGTAAAAAAGGAAAAAAGAAAAAGCGTCGATGGCATGCAGAGAATTTAAGAGATTTATTTTTTGGATGCTTGTTGTGCTCACACAGGCAGCAATTTGTGTTCAGACAAGTATCACTGCGATGCTTATCCCATGCTTCACACTGCCTGTGCATGCCCAGAGCTCACTTTGCTCGTTGAATATGCATATCACATTAGGAGCTCATTGTGCTTGTTAATATGCATGTATTATGAGCTCATTGTGCTTGTTGAATATGCATATCACATTGTGAGCTCACTGTGCTTGTTGAATATGCATATCACATTATGAGCTCATTGTGCTTGTTGAATATGCATATCACATTAGGAGCTCACTGTGCTCGTTGAATATGCATACATTATGAGCTCACTGTGCTCATTGAATATGCATAAATTATGAACTCATTGTGCTTGTTGAATATGCATACCACATTATGAACTTACTGTGCTCGTTGAATATGCATACATTATGAGCTCATTGTGCTTGTTGAATATGCATAATGAGCTCACTGTGATTGTTGAATATGCATATCACATTATGAGCTCACTGTGCTTGTTGAATATGCATATCACGAGCTCACTGTGCTCATTGAATATTCATACATTATGAGCTCATTGTGCTTGTTGAATATGCATATCACATTATGAGCTCACAGTGCATGTTGAATATGCATATCACATTATGAGCTCACTGCTCTTGTTAGATATGCATGTCACATTAATATTCAACAGCAGAAATGAGGAGCACAGCCTGTGATGCAATATTGCAAACCTGCCCAGTTACGCCGCAAAGAATTGCTTTTGTTTTCAGTATTACTGTTGTATAAGGACATAATCTTGACATTGATGAGAGTGGTGATTTTAAGTCACGTACATTTTGCTGACTTTATCGTGATTTGATATCCATGTTCATTTGCAAAAGGAGTGCAATATGACATCCTGAATTTGGGTTAAAATGTTCCTCAGATTGATCAATGTCTAAGCTGTGGTAGGTGAGATTATGAGGTGTAACACAGAGCAAAGATATAGTTTTTTGTTCTGATTTAAAGGGTTACTAAATAAGAAAAATAAGTTCCCACTAATCTATGTAAAATTATCCACTAAAAGAATTTTGTTTGCCTCAATAAAGTCTCATTTTGACAAAAATTTGAAAAAACACACGCCTCTAGTGAATTCAAAATGCCATAGATTGTACGGAAGTACAATGTATTCACAACTTTTCCCCTAACTGCGTAGTAATGCATTATTGCATTCACCTGTATCTTGTCATTCATATTCAATGGATGGAATGCACTTTGAATCTATTAGTTGTTGCTACTTGGACAAAACTCGGACAAGCTTTGGGGTTCCCATTGGTAACGTATTGTTTGAACAGCGTGAATAAAATATTTTATTCACGCCGTTGGCATTTATTGCATTTTGACTTCTCTGACGTCACTGGAGGCGTGCGTTTTTTTCAAATTTTCCTCAAAATGAGACTTCATTGTGGCAAATGAATGTGAAATCAATTTTTAGTGGATAATTTTACATAAATTAGGCGGAACTTATTTTTCTAATTTAGTAATCCTTTAAATCGACAAACATCAATTCTTATGTTGTTTGTATCAGATATTTGTTGTTAAGTCTGTATATATCGTGCAATACCCCCAGCATACTGGAGAATTATGTCATAGAGGCTTCTGATTTTATTTTTGTATGGAGTTCTGTCTATAAGTCAGTATCTAATCAGACAGTACATGGTGAAGTGAGGAGGATTTTCTGATACCGTTTCTTGACTGTGCCATTGTGTATTCTGTGTCTACTACTATAGTGTTTTATACCCTTTATACTCTTAATTACTGAAATTGCAGAGGGTGCAGTACACCTGTACAAGGCTTATATTTGGTTGTACGAAATAAACACGCATCACACCAATACTAAGAAACCTACATTGGTTACCAATACAGCAGAGAATAGCATTCAAGGTCTTATTAACTGTATGCAAAGCATTTCTTGGTCAAGCTCCTGGCTACATTACAGAATTATTGAGGTATAAAGCCAGTTATCATGGTCGCAATTTGCGCAGTTCAACGGATCTTTTACAAATTTACAAATTCCATCCTTCAAAACAAAAGTAACGCTAGGTGATGGAGCATTTGCTTGTGCAGCACCCAAGCTCTGGAATAGCTTACCCCTGGAAGTTATGAAAGCACCATCCGTAAACAACTTTGAATCAAAGCTCAAAACACATCTATTTAATTAATAACACGCATTTTGGAAGTCCTATAAAGCGCATTAGAATATATACTTTATGGAATAGTTTCTGCGCTCTATAGATGTATATATATTACATCATATTATTATACGAGTCAGTAGAGCACTGAAGTGGTGTCGTAATATCCGTGGTTACGCTGGTTTGTGGTTCTAAACAACGTCCCTCAAGTAAGTATTTCACTGGTCTGACATTGTCTAGCAAGTTAATGACGGGCACTCCCAATGAGAGTCCTCGCTGTGATCACCGCTGCTTGCTCTACCCACAGCTTAGAACCAGTTGTCTTGGCAACATGCTCATATGACGTCACTCTTCGGTGCTCTGTGATGACAGCAGTCTTCTGCATTTTCAGCCGTGGACAGGACTCAAGGGCTTATATGCATGGAATAGCACATTGTAAAAACTGCTTCTTTTGACTCACAAGCTACTTATTTGATTTGCATCTGATATGTTGCAAACTTGTGGCCATGTTAAAACTCTGAACCAGATAAAGTATTCTGTGATAAAAAAAACCTGGGCATAAAGTACATACAGAAGTAGCATATTAATGGCTCGAACAGATATGAAATTTATATTCTTTTTGAGAAATTATACCTATATATTTATATTCTGATTTTACTGTAGATTTGTTCATTACATTAAAATTGTTATTCATAAAATCAACTCCTCCCCAATGGTCAAGACTCAATCTAAATTAGATTACAAGAATTCTTTGAATTTGACAATTTTTCATTTGATTTTAATTCAAATTGTGTTTGTCTGTATGCTATTTCTAAAATACTTTATGAGATATTGTACATGTTTGATTGAGCACAAAAGTATTGTTTACCTGTACTAGTATTTTGAGTTAATTGCCAACGGTCCAATTAGACAACCATGTGTTCAGAATAGTTTATTTGATTTTTCAAGCGCAATATTGTTGCACAGTGATTCTTGCCAAAGATATTCCGATGACAGTACATGTCCATGTATATGATTTTATATATTGTGATGTTACGTGTGATTTTAATTGTTTTGAAAACTCAGTATTTTTGTTATCTTCTCAGATGTTGGAGAAGATTATCTTTATGTCATGATCTATGCTTTAATATACGGTAATTACTTGGCATTGGATTAGTGAATTTTGCATTTACTGTGAAAAATATCAATTTGTGGCAAAGTTTGTGACCTTTGACCCTAATTTTAGACAGATCATTGGTTTCATGCATGACATACTGGTCCTAAACATTTTGAAGCAAATTCTTTGAGTATTTCTATAGATATTCATTAACTGATTCTGGATGAACCACGTATAGATGGATAGACGGGCTAACAACTCAAAAATTGTATTATGTTCCCGTCAGGATTGTCAGGACTGTCTATGTTATGTTTGTCATTCATTGAACTCAGGACCCCTAGGGAACCTGGTAAAAGAAGAAGGAATAAATAAATAAATATTAAATTATCCTCTGGCTTCAGTTTACCAGAGGCATGAAATATGGCTTGCTGATATAAATGCAAATCTAAAATACTAATTACTACCAACAAATATCAAGGAGGAATATGCATATCTTGAATGAGATTTTTGATCAAACAGTATATATAGTCTACTTTGTAAACATTTATAACAATAAAACCCTCTGAAACCACCTAAAATAGTAAACTTGAGACTATTGGAAAGCACATAAATACCTGTATGTGTTTTGTTATTACATGTGACAGAATGTTTGTTAGAATACGGTACTATTTTTCTATGGTGTGCGCCAGCTGTTAGATGCTAAAGCTTTAAAGGTATGAATTTTGTGTAATACAAAGCTTAAATGTGCAGTATGAATTTGTTCAATGTCATGTAATACTGTATACACCATATTTTTCGCGAATCAGGACTTCCTAGCAATTTCGCGAGTAGTTAAATTCATGATCGTGGAGTACTATTCCTAGTAGTACATGTGCTCGTGCACGGCGTATTCATATTTTCGCGCGTTGTTCAATTCGCAAATAGCACCCAACGTGCAAAATTCTCAAAAATAAAAACTGTGAAATATATGGCGTATACAGTACCTAATTAGTTAAATGTAACTTTCACATGTATAAGGCATAGACATACCAACTAGTGTTCTAGATGCCAAACTATGCGCACTCAGTGCGTAGACTGATGTCCGCCGGATGTCAGGCAGGGTGTAAGCCTCTTGGTATAGGGATTCAGTGCTTATACAGTACTACACCCCGAAGATAGGCTGGTTTTAATAAAAGCAGAAGCATGAAAGAAATATTAGTGAAGGTTTGACGAAAATCCGTTAAAGGATAAGAAAGTTATGATCTTTTGAAATTTAAATTTTGTGACATCAAGGGAGAGGTGCTCTCCCATATGTTGTGTGCAAAATAATTCTATAAATTGCTCTTTTTAAATTTTTGACAATGGAATGTTTTGTTTACAGGTATGTGTACACGTATTTGCAATGATTTGCAATGCACAGGTGAAAGGATGCATATCTTTTTGAGAAAATGCACAATTTCGAAAAAAAATTACATATCACATGGGAGAGCCCCTCGCATGGAATATCACAAAATAAAAAAAATTAAAATCAGATAACTTTTCCTTTGATCAATTTTTTTTCAAACCTTCACTAAGATGTTTCTTTCATGTGTCTCCTTTAATTGAAACCAAACTAATTTCAGGGTGAACTTTATCATCTCCTTAAAGTTAAGATTTGAATGCCTAGTTTGGCCCATTATGAACATTGAAGAATTTGTTAGAAATCAGTATTTTTTTGGTAAATTGAAGTGGAATAATGTCATTGTTGTAATATGAAGAATGAAAATGATTTTAAATCATTATTTTTGTCTCATGTTAATGTTTTTCCGAATCTCTTGTGCTAAAGATTCTGTACCTTTTTAGTCGGCGCTGAAGTTCCTTAATTACTTTTTAAAAAATTGAAGAGAGCAAATAGTCTTAGTGTTGTACCTATAGTCTATTCTTCATCTACATTCATATGATTTTAGTACAAATGTACAAGGTTTGGGAAATTTAACTTGCTGATATGCAGAAAAATGCGTCTCATCATTTCAGGTTAAATCAATGTGAATGATATGTACCGTTGTATATTATGTTTATCGTATACATATTTGTGGATGATAGATGAAATTCTGAAATAGATCAGAAGTGATATTCCATGAAGCCATTATGATGGCATTGTCAGCTGGTTGGTTGTACATGTACAACACTTACCACAGCACCTGTTTTTTGGGGGAAGATTTAAATAATGTGAGATGTATATACAGTATTGTTCTGACTGACATACATTGTAGAAAAATTGATGAGTTTCTTGTTTACTCTTAGTCATTATTTGTGTCGTTTTTTCAGTATCTCAGGAGAAAAAAACACAATTTTTCACAGAGAGAAATAAACAGAGCAGAGAATGGAAAGGTGATAAATTACTTTATTACAACAGTGAGCTTTTGAAGCTCAACGTATACCACAACTAACAGGTAGACAATTTGATACAAACTTGATTATACAGTTAGGAAATGTACAGAAACAGTTTTCATCATCACTGATGCAACACGAACAACTCAATATAATATGATATCAGGGAGGAATCATAGTCCAGTCTTTGCTGTGATTGTTAATTACGCCTGTGAGAGTTTGTGTGTTTATAGTTGCATGGGGGAGACATAGGATCTTTTTTCTTATCTGAAACACGGTTTCAAAACCGCCTTGATGCAAAACCATGTTTCCAGCCAGAAAAAGGCAAAAAAAGTGGACCCGTAGAAATAAGGTTTCAAAACAGTGTATGGTCTTGCTTGAAACTAAATCAGACAATGTCTAACTTGTGCTTAAACTGGTCTTTCTGTGATCTAGATGAGATCAGGGATGTATAAAGAGAGCTCATCTGCTTGTGTATTTACCTCCAGTATGTATCATACAATGTGGTTCGCAAACCATGAGTCTCGCCTGATTTCGCAATCGATAAACAGTGCTAAGTTTTTTTTTTATATTTTTTTCAAACCTTTTGACCCCGAGATGACCTTTGACCCCATCAACCTCATGAAGAGACACATGTGGTATTACCCAAGGATCATCTGTACCAAGTGTGATCACAATTGATGCAGAAATAAAGAAATAAGAGCAAGTCAAACAAAAACTTTGAGAAATATGATGCACATGGCCTCATATCATTTGACCTTTTGACCCCTAGATGACTTTTGACCCCATCATCCTCATTACTACACATGTAGTATTACCCAAGGATCATTTGTACCAAGTTTGATCCAAATTGATGCAGAAATAAAGAAATGAGAGCAAGTTAAAGATTTTAACATTTTTGGAACAGACTAACAGACTAACAGGAAAAGTGATCAGTAGGTCTCTACCGTACTTCGTTCAGGCGAGACAATAAACTAAACAACAAGTATAAAGATGGATTGTTTTATACTTTACAAAATTACAATGTATACACCATTTATATTATTATGCTTTTTTCACACCAATGTACCATCATGTACAGTGTACGCAAGATTGCAATATATAATATGATTTCGAGCATACTGATACCCACACTGAGTGTTTACAACCCTTTGGCATCCACTGCTCTCAATGAAGTGTAATAGGTAATGTGTACAGGCCTTGTATCACAAATGAGATGCAGTAGTGTGTATGTACAGGGTTTGGCTGACATCAATATCCTCTCTTAAAGGGCAATACTGTACTAGGAAGACAAAAAAGCCTTCACAAGGTAATCATAAGCAATCTTCTTGCCAATGGTCTTAAATTGATGTATTGTCCAATTTAAAAAGTTGCTGATAGTTATTTGCCCTCATATGATTCACACTGGGTGTAATTGGTGATTAAATCACAAATCCTCAAATTGTTCGGGCCGAACATTTCAAGAATTTGTGATTAAATGTGTGATTGATTTGGTCCACATTTGGAGTAATTAGTGATTAAATCACAAATCCTCAAAATGTTCAGGACGAGGACACTGGGTCTGAATTCCCAGTAGAGTATATGCCCTTAAAGGAAGGCTGGATTCACAGTTCTCCGAAGTAGCTATTATACATCAAAAATAATATTTTCCAAAGTTTAAATAAGGAGATTCAAACGAATTCTGGACTACCACATTGAAAACAATACTTTAAACCTGTTTCTTACAGAAATACTTTAAGGCTCCAGGGTCCTTTTATGTTATAAAACTTTGCCATATATGGAACTGCAGTAAGCAAAGGGGTAGGCCCTATAAGGAATTTGAAGTTTATTCATAGCCTGTTATCTATAATCCATGCAGCAGATTGAGTGGGAGTCGTGCTGTTCAGTATCTAAGAGGAGAAAAGCCAGCCCACACATTCCCAGGCTCAGTAAAGAACAGGATAAGCTAAGGTTTAAGGAGTTGTGACTGTAAGTGAGAAGACTGTTAGTATCCCAGCTGAGGTTTGCTATGAAGTGGTCTGTTACAGGCTATTGGTCAAGAAGATCCCAGCTGAGGTTTGCTGTGAAGTGATCTGTTAGAGGCTATTGGTCAAGAAGATCCCAGCTGAGGTTTGCTGTGAAGTCATTTGTTGATCAAGAAGATCCCAGCTGAGGTTTGCTATGAAGTGGTCTGTTACAGGCTATTGGTCAAGAAGATCCCAGCTGAGGTTTGCTATGAAGTGATCTGTTATAGGCTATTGGTCAAGAAGATCCCAGCTGAGGTTTGCCATGAAGTGGTCTGTTAGAGGCTATTGGTCAAGAAGATCCCAGCTGAGGTTTGCCATGAAGTGGTCTGTTAGAGGCTATTGGTCAAGAAAATCCCAGCTGAGGTTTGCTATGAAGTGGTCTGTTATAGGCTATTGGTCAAGAAGATCCCAGCTGAGGTTTGCTGTGAAGTGGTCTGTTATAGGCTATTGGTCAAGAAGATCCCAGCTGAGGTTTGCTATGAAGTGGTCTGTTAGAGGCTATTGGTCAAGAAGATCCCAGCTGAGGTTTGCTGTGAAGTGGTCTGTTATAGGCTATTGGTCAAGAAGATCCCAGCTGAGGTTTGCTATGAAGTGGTCTGTTAGAGGCTATTGGTCAAGAAGATCCCAGCTGAGGTTTGCTGTGAAGTGGTCTGTTACAGGCTATTGGTCAAGAAGATCCCAGCTGAGGTTTGCTGTGAAGTGGTCTGTTACAGGCTATTGGTCAAGAAGATCCCAGATGAGGTTTGCTATGAAGTGATCTGTTACAGGCTATTGGTCAAGAAGATCCCAGCTGAGGTTTGCTGTGAAGTGATCTGTTAGAGGCTATTGGTCAAGAAGATCCCAGCTGAGGTTTGTGAAGTGATCTGTTATAGGCTATTGGTCAAGAAGATCCCAGCTGAGGTTTGCTATGAAGTGGTCTGTTGGTCAAGAAGATCCCAGCTGGTTTGCTATGAAGTGGTCTGTTAGAGGCTATTGATCAAGAAGATCCCAGCTGAGGTTTGCTATGAAGTGGTCTGTTAGAGGCTATTGGTCAAGAAGATCCCAGCTGAGGTTTGCTATGAAGTGGTCTGTTAGAGGCTATTGGTCAAGAAGATCCCAGCTGAGGTTTGCTATGAAGTGATCTGTTACAGGCTATTGGTCAAGAAGATCCCAGCTGAGGTTTGCTATGAAGTCGTCTGTTAGAGGCTATTGGTCAAGAAGATCCCAGCTGAGGTTTGCTATGAAGTGATCTATTAGAGGCTATTGATCAAGAAGATCCCAGCTGAGGTTTGCTATGAAGTGATCTGTTAGAGGCTATTGGTCAAGAAGATCCCAGCTGAGGTTTGCTATGAAGTGATCTGTTAGAGGCTATTGGTCAAGAAGATCCCAGCTGGTTTGCTATGAAGTGGTCTGTTAGAGGCTATTGGTCAAGAAGATCCCAGCTGAGGTTTGCTATGAAGTGGTCTGTTACAGGCTATTGATCAAGAAGATCCCAGCTGAGGTTTGCTATGAAGTGATCTGTTAGAGGCTATTGGTCAAGAAGATCCCAGCTGAGGTTTGCTATGAAGTGGTCTGTTAGAGGCTATTGGTCAAGAAGATCCCAGCTGAGGTTTGCTATGAAGTGATCTGTTAGAGGCTATTGGTCAAGAAGATCCCAGCTGAGGATGGCTGTGAAGTGGTCTGTTATAGGCTATTGGTCAAGAAGATCCCAGCTGAGGTTTGCTATGAAGTGATCTGTTAGAGGCTATTGGTCAAGAAGATCCCAGCTGGTTTGCTATGAAGTGGTCTGTTAGAGGCTATTGGTCAAGAAGATCCCAGCTGAGGTTTGCTATGAAGTGGTCTATTAGAGGCTATTGGTCAAGAAGATCCCAGCTGACGTTTGTGAAGTGGTCTATTAGAGGCTATTGGTTAAGAAGATCCCAGCTGAGGTTTGTGAAGTGGTCTATTAGAGGCTATTGGTCAAGAAGATCCCAGCTGAGGTTTGCTGTGAAGTGGTCTGTTACAGGCTATTGGTCAAGAAGATCCCAGCTGAGGTTTGCTATGAAGTGATCTGTTACAGGCTATTGGTCAAGAAGATCCCAGCTGAGGTTTGCTATGAAGTGGTCTGTTATAGGCTATTGGTCAAGAAGATACCAGCTGAGGTTTGCAATGAAGTGATCTGTTACAGGCTATTGGTCAAGAAGATCCCAGCTGAGGTTTGCTATGAAGTGGTCTGTTACAGGCTATTGGTCAAGAAGATCCCAGCTGAGGTTTGGTATGAAGTGGTCTGTTGGTCAAGAAGATCCCAGTTGTGGTTTGCTATGAAGTGATCTGTTACAGGCTATTGGTCAAGAAGATCCCAGCTGAGGTTTGCTATGAAGTGGTCTGTTATAGGCTATTGGTCAAGAAGATCCCAGCTGAGGTTTGCTATGAAGTGGTCTGTTGGTCAAGATGATCCCAGCTGAGGTTTGCTGTGAAGTGATCTGTTATAGGCTATTGGTCAAGAAGATCCCAGCTGAGGTTTGCTGTGAAGTGGTCTGTTATAGGCTATTGGTCAAGAAGATCCCAGCTGAGGTTTGCTATGAAGTGGTCTGTTACAGGCTATTGGTCAAGAAGATCCCAGCTGAGGTTTGCTGTGAAGTGGTCTGTTATAGGCTATTGGTCAAGATCCCAGCTGAGGTTTCCTGTGAAGTGGTCTGTTACAGGCTGTTGGTCAAGAAGATCCCAGCTGAGGTTTGCTATGAAGTGATCTGTTAGAGGCTATTGGTCAAGAAGATCCCAGCTGAGGTTTGCTGTGAAGTGGTCTGTTAGAGGCTATTGATCAAGAAGATCCCAGCTGAGGTTTGCTATGAAGTGATCTGTTAGAGGCTATTGGTCAAGATCCCAGCTGAGGTTTGCTATGAAGTGGTCTGTTACAGGCTATTGGTCAAGAAGATCCCAGCTGAGGTTTGCTATGAAGTGGTCTGTTAGAGGCTATTGGTCAAGAAGATCCCAGCTGAGGTTTGCTGTGAAGTGGTCTGTTATAGGCTATTGGTCAAGAAGATCCCAGCTGAGGTTTGCTATGAAGTGGTCTGTTACAGGCTGTTGGTCAAGAAGATCCCAGCTGAGGTTTGCTATGAAGTGATCTGTTAGAGGCTATTGGTCAAGAAGATCCCAGCTGAGGTTTGCTGTGAAGTGGTCTGTTATAGGCTATTGGTCAAGAAGATCCCAGCTGAGGTTTGCTATGAAGTGGTCTGTTACAGGCTGTTGGTCAAGAAGATCCCAGCTGAGGTTTGCTATGAAGTGGTCTGTTAGAGGCTATTGGTCAAGAAGATCCCAGCTGAGGTTTGGTATGAAGTGATCTGTTAGAGGCTATTGGTCAAGAAGATCCCAGCTGAGGTTTGCTATGAAGTGATCTGTTAGAGGCTATTGGTCAAGAAGATCCCAGCTGAGGTTTGCTGTGAAGTGGTCTGTTAGAGGCTATTGGTCAAGAAGATCCCAGCTGAGGTTTGCTATGAAGTGGTCTGTTATAGGCTATTGGTCAAGAAGATCCCAGCTGAGGTTTGCTATGAAGTGATCTGTTACAGGCTATTGGTCAAGAAGATACCAGGTGAGGTTTGCTGTGAAGTGGTCTGTTATAGGCTATTGGTCAAGAAGATCCCAGCTGAGGTTTGCTGTGCAGTGGTCAGTTATAGGCTATTGGTCAAGAAGATCCCAGCTGAGGTTTGCTATGAAGTGATCTGTTACAGGCTATTGGTCAAGAAGATCCCAGCTGAGGTTTGCTATGAAGTGGTCTGTTAGAGGCTATTGGTCAAGAAGATCCCAGCTGAGGTTTGCTGTGAAGTGGTCTGTTATAGGCTATTGGTCAAGAAGATACCAGCTGAGGTTTGCTATGAAGTGGTCTGTTACAGGCTATTGGTCAAGAAGATCCCAGCTGAGGTTTGCTATGAAGTGGTCTGTTATAGGCTATTGGTCAAGAAGATCCCAGCTGAGGTTTGCTGTGAAGTGGTCTGTTATAGGCTATTGGTTAAGAAGATCCCAGCTGGTTTGCTATGAAGTGGTCTGTTTCAAGCTGTTGGTCAAGAAGATCCCAGCTGAGGTTTGCTATGAGGTGATCTGTTAGAGGCTATTGGTCAAGAAGATACCAGCTGAGGTTTGCTATGAAGTGGTCTGTTAGAGGCTATTGGTCAAGAAGATCCCAGCTGAGGTTTGCTGTGAAGTGGTCTGTTATAGGCTATTGGTCAAGAAGATACCAGCTGAGGTTTGCTATGAAGTGGTCTGTTAGAGGCTATTGGTCAAGAAGATCCCAGCTGAGGTTTGCTGTGAAGTGGTCTGTTATAGGCTATTGGTCAAGAAGATCCCAGCTGAGGTTTGCTGTGAAGTGGTCTGTTAGAGGCTATTGGTCAAGAAGATCCCAGCTGAGGTTTGCTATGAAGTGGTCTGTTACAGGCTATTGGTCAAGAAGATACCAGCTGAGGTTTGCTATGAAGTGGTCTGTTAGAGGCTATTGGTCAAGAAGATCCCAGCTGAGGTTTGCTATGAAGTGATCTGTTAGAGGCTATTGGTCAAGAAGATCCCAGCTGAGGTTTGCTGTGAAGTGGTCTGTTATAGGCTATTGGTTAAGAAGATCCCAGCTGGTTTGCTATGAAGTGGTCTGTTTCAAGCTGTTGGTCAAGAAGATCCCAGCTGAGGTTTGCTATGAGGTGATCTGTTAGAGGCTATTGGTCAAGAAGATACCAGCTGAGGTTTGCTATGAAGTGGTCTGTTAGAGGCTATTGGTCAAGAAGATCCCAGCTGAGGTTTGCTGTGAAGTGGTCTGTTATAGGCTATTGGTCAAGAAGATACCAGCTGAGGTTTGCTATGAAGTGGTCTGTTAGAGGCTATTGGTCAAGAAGATCCCAGCTGAGGTTTGCTGTGAAGTGGTCTGTTATAGGCTATTGGTCAAGAAGATCCCAGCTGAGGTTTGCTGTGAAGTGGTCTGTTAGAGGCTATTGGTCAAGAAGATCCCAGCTGAGGTTTGCTATGAAGTGGTCTGTTACAGGCTATTGGTCAAGAAGATACCAGCTGAGGTTTGCTATGAAGTGGTCTGTTAGAGGCTATTGGTCAAGAAGATCCCAGCTGAGGTTTGCTATGAAGTGATCTGTTAGAGGCTATTGGTCAAGAAGATCCCAGCTGAGGTTTGCTATGAAGTGGTCTGTTAGAGGCTATTGGTCAAGAAGATCCCAGCTGAGGTTTGCTATGAAGTGATCTGTTAGAGGCTATTGGTCAAGAAGATCCCAGCTGAGGTTTGGTATGAAGTGATCTGTTACAGGCTATTGGTCAAGAAGATCCCAGCTGAGGTTTGCTATGAAATGGTCTGTTATAGGCTATTGGTCAAGAAGATCCCAGCTGAGGTTTGCTGTGAAGTGGTCTGTTATAGGCTATTGGTTAAGAAGATCCCAGCTGGTTTGCTATGAAGTGGTCTGTTACAAGCTGTTGGTCAAGAAGATCCCAGCTGAGGTTTGCTATGAAGTGGTCTGTTAGAGGCTATTGGTCAAGAAGATACCAGCTGAGGTTTGCTATGAAGTGGTCTGTTAGAGGCTTTTGGTCAAGAAGATCCCAGCTGAGGTTTGCTGTGAAGTGGTCTGTTATAGGCTATTGGTCAAGAAGATACCAGCTGAGGTTTGCTATGAAGTGGTCTGTTAGAGGCTTTTGGTCAAGAAGATCCCAGCTGAGGTTTGCTGTGAAGTGGTCTGTTATAGGCTATTGGTCAAGAAGATCCCAGCTGAGGTTTGCTGTGAAGTGGTCTGTTATAGGCTATTGGTCAAGAAGATCCCAGCTGAGGTTTGCTATGAAGTGGTCTGTTAGAGGCTATTGGTCAAGAAGATCCCAGCTGAGGTTTGCTATGAAGTGATCTGTTAGAGGCTATTGGTCAAGAAGATCCCAGCTGAGGTTTGCTGTAAAGTGGTCTGTTACAGGCTATTGGTCAAGAAGATCCCAGCTGAGGTTTGCTATGAAGTGGTCTGTTATAGGCTATTGGTCAAGAAGATCCCAGCTGAGGTTTGCTATGAAGTGGTCTGTTACAGGCTATTGGTCAAGAAGATACCAGGTGAGGTTTGGTATGAAGTGATCTGTTAGAGGCTATTGGTCAAGAAGATCCCAGCTGAGGTTTGCTATGAAGTGGTCTGTTACAGGCTATTGGTCAAGAAGATCCCAGCTGAGGTTTGCTATGAAGTGGTCTGTTACAGGCTATTGGTCAAGAAGATCCCAGCTGAGGTTTGCTATGAAGTGGTCTGTTATAGGCTATTGGTCAAGAAGATCCCAGCTGAGGTTTGCTATGAAGTGGTCTGTTACAGGCTATTGGTCAAGAAGATCCCAGCTGAGGTTTGCTATGAAGTGGTCTGTTATAGGCTATTGGTCAAGAAGATCCCAGCTGAGGTTTGCTATGAAGTGGTCTGTTACAGGCTATTGGTCAAGAAGATCCCAGCTGAGGTTTGCTATGAAGTGGTCTGTTACAGGCTATTGGTCAAGAAGATACCAGGTGAGGTTTGGTATGAAGTGATCTGTTAGAGGCTATTGGTCAAGAAGATCCCAGCTGAGGTTTGCTATGAAGTGGTCTGTTAGAGGCTACTGGTCAAGAAGATACCAGCTGAGGTTTGCTATGAAGTGGTCTGTTACAGGCTATTGGTCAAGAAGATCCCAGCTGAGGTTTGGTATGAAGTGATCTGTTAGAGGCTATTGGTCAAGAAGATCCCAGCTGAGGTTTGCTATGAAGTGGTCTGTTATAGGCTATTGGTCAAGAAGATCCCAGCTGAGGTTTGCCATGAAGTGGTCTGTTACAGGCTATTGGTCAAGAAGATCCCAGCTGAGGTTTGGTATGAAGTGGTCTGTTACAGGCTATTGGTCAAGAAGATCCCAGCTGAGGTTTGCTATGAAGTGGTCTGTTAGAGGCTACTGGTCAAGAAGATACCAGCTGAGGTTTGCTATGAAGTGGTCTGTTACAGGCTATTGGTCAAGAAGATCCCAGCTGAGGTTTGGTATGAAGTGATCTGTTAGAGGCTATTGGTCAAGAAGATCCCAGCTGAGGTTTGCTGTGAAGTGGTCTGTTATAGGCTATTGGTCAAGAAGATCCCAGCTGAGGTTTGCTATGAAGTGGTCTGTTAGAGGCTATTGGTCAAGAAGATCCCAGCTGAGGTTTGCTATGAAGTGGTCTGTTACAGGCTATTGGTCAAGAAGATCCCAGCTGAGGTTTGCTATGAAGTGGTCTGTTACAGGCTATTGGTCAAGAAGATCCCAGCTGAGGTTTGCTGTGAAGTGGTCTGTTAGAGGCTATTGGTCAAGAAGATCCCAGCTGAGGTTTGCTATGAAGTGGTCTGTTACAGGCTATTGGTCAAGAAGATACCAGCTGAGGTTTGCTATGAAGTGGTCTGTTACAGGCTATTGGTCAAGAAGATCCCAGCTGAGGTTTGCTATGAAGTGGTCTGTTACAGGCTATTGGTCAAGAAGATACCAGGTGAGGTTTGCTATGAAGTGGTCTGTTACAGGCTATTGGTCAAGAAGATCCCAGCTGAGGTTTGCTATGAAGTGGTCTGTTACAGGCTATTGGTCAAGAAGATCCCAGCTGAGGTTTGCTGTGAAGTGGTCTGTTAGAGGCTATTGGTCAAGAAGATCCCAGCTGAGGTTTGCTATGAAGTGGTCTGTTACAGGCTATTGGTCAAGAAGATACCAGCTGAGGTTTGCTATGAAGTGGTCTGTTACAGGCTATTGGTCAAGAAGATCCCAGCTGAGGTTTGCTATGAAGTGGTCTGTTACAGGCTATTGGTCAAGAAGATACCAGGTGAGGTTTGCTATGAAGTGGTCTGTTACAGGCCATTGGTCAAGAAGATCCCAGCTGAGGTTTGCTATGAAGTGGTCTGTTACAGGCTATTGGTCAAGAAGATACCAGCTGAGGTTTGCTATGAAGTGGTCTGTTATAGGCTATTGGTCAAGAAGATCCCAGCTGAGGTTTGCTATGAAGTGGTCTGTTACAGGCTATTGGTCAAGAAGATCCCAGCTGAGGTTTGCTGTAAAGTGGTCTGTTACAGGCTATTGGTCAAGAAGATCCCAGCTGAGGTTTGCTATGAAGTGGTCTGTTACAGGCTATTGGTCAAGAAGATACCAGGTGAGGTTTGGTATGAAGTGATCTGTTAGAGGCTATTGGTCAAGAAGATCCCAGCTGAGGTTTGCTATGAAGTGGTCTGTTAGAGGCTATTGGTCAAGAAGATACCAGGTGAGGTTTGGTATGAAGTGATCTGTTAGAGGCTATTGGTCAAGAAGATCCCAGCTGAGGTTTGCTATGAAGTGGTCTGTTACAGGCTATTGGTCAAGAAGATCCTAGCTGAGGCTTGCTATGAAGTGGTCTGTTACAGGCTATTGGTCAAGAAGATACCAGCTGAGGTTTGGTATGAAGTGATCTGTTAGAGGCTATTGGTCAAGAAGATCCCAGCTGAGGTTTGCTATGAAGTGGTCTGTTAGAGGCTATTGGTCAAGAAGATCCCAGCTGAGGTTTGCTATGAAGTGGTCTGTTATAGGCTATTGGTCAAGAAGATCCCAGCTGAGGTTTGCTATGAAGTGGTCTGTTACAGGCTATTGGTCAAGAAGATCCCAGCTGAGGTTTGCTATGAAGTGGTCTGTTAGAGGCTATTGGTCAAGAAGATCCCAGCTGAGGTTTGCTGTGAAGTGATCTGTTATAGGCTATTGGTCAAGAAGATCCCAGCTGAGGTTTGCTGTGAAGTGGTCTGTTACAGGCTATTGGTCAAGAAGATCCCAGCTGAGGTTTGCTATGAAGTGGTCTGTTATAGGCTCTTGGTCAAGAAGATCCCAGCTGAGGTTTGCTATGAAGTGGTCTGTTACAGGCTATTGGTCAAGAAGATCCCAGCTGAGGTTTGCTATGAAGTGGTGTGTTACAGGCTGTTGGTCAAGAAGGAGTAGGAGTCTTCTGCTGGGAGTAACTTAAGAACATCCTTCTCCCCCAGAGCAGCGTGAGCAAACTTCCAGATGTTCAAATCTTCTTCTTCGTCTGCAGCCACTGGATGGAATATCAAGAAAAGGCACGAACATTTAGGTAGGGTGGGAAAGGAGATGGGAAGAGTTATGAGAAATATCACATAAAGGAAGAGTATAATTAATGATGAACAAGAAAAGAAAACAACAATTGTTTAGCTTTGATTATTAACAAAAAAATTGGTTATCCTATTTACAGTCAAGTACTTCAAATGCATGGTTTTGGGTTGTAGCTATTGGTATGAACTGTTAGAAAAAAATAACAGATGCATCATGTGAAAAGAGCATTAATTTCAGCAAAAGATGAATCCATTTGGGGCATTTAGTGATATTACCTTTTCAGAGCAAAATAAGGAGCAAATGGGCACATCATCAAATTGGCAGCTTGTTGAAAGGGTTGAAATCTTAATTTTGGTCTTTAAATTGGCATGATTTTTTCTCTAACTTGAATGATATTGACATTTTATTGATTTATAATGTTATTTACATTACATTTTTTTGTTTAATTTAATTTAATTTAATTTGAAAAAAGTAGTGTTGTCAATCTAAAAGCCAACTAGAGCAATTCGACTGCCATGCAGTCGATAAATATGCCTCCGCCTCTTTGCTATTCTCAGAAAATGTGTATGTTTGGTGGGCAATGTACCATTGCTCCTGTGTGAAATGAAAATATCACATTCTGTTTTTTCAAGTTTAGCCAAGTTTGGCAATGTTCATTAACTTTTGACCTCTTACTTCTTTGACTTCCAAATTAGCCAATTTTGGGTGAACTTCATTGACCTTTGACCTTTCAGGAATTTTACCCAAACTTCACCAGTCTACCTCCATTACATGATACATCTCTGTAATATGTTTGGTTTGAATTGAATCATTAGTATTGGATTCAATGTGAAAAATATATATTTGGGGGCAATTTTTAGCCAATTTTGGCAAAGTTCATTGACCTTTGATCCCTGACCTTTAACAAATTTCACCAAAAATGTCCTCAGTCTAGTAGTGATCCATCTTTGCACCATGTTTGGTTGGTATTGCTCCATTGGATTTGGATATATTTTGAAAATTATCACTTTGGGGGGAATTTTTAGCTAATTTTTGGCAAAGTTCATTGATCTTTGACCTTTGACCTTTGAACTCTCAGGAATTTTACCCAGACTGTCTCCAGTCTACCTCCATGAAACATCTGTGTACTATATTTGGTTAGAATTGCACCATTGGATCTGGATTTGGGTTTATTGTGAAAAATATCAATTTTTGCAAAGTTCATTGACCTTGACCTCTGACCTTCCAGCAATTTCATCAACAATGTCACCAGTCTACCCCTTAGTAGTGATCCATCGTTTCACTATGTTTCGTTGGAATTGCACCATTGGATTTGGATTTATTGTGAAAAAATTAAAGTTTGGGGCAATTTCTAGCCAATTTTGGCAAAGTTCATTGACCTTTGACCTCTGAACTTTCAGGAATTTTACCAAATATGTCACCAGTCTATCCCCAAGTAGTGATCTATCTTTGTACCATGTTAAATGAGAATTGCATCCTTGGATTTGGATTTATTGTGAAAAAGGTCAATTTTTGGCAACTTTTCACAAATTTCATTGACCTTTGACCTCTGATCTTTCAGGAACTTTACCAAAAATGTCGCCAGTCTATCCCCAAGTAGTGATCCATCCTTGTACCATGTTTAATGAGAATTGCATCCTTGGATTTGGATTTATTGTGGAAAAGGTCATTTGGGGGCAATTTTTACAACGTTCATTGACCTTTGACCTTTGACCTCAATCAGATTTGACCCCAATTTTACACACTCCATTAGTTTCATGCAATACATACATGTCCCAAGTTTGAAGCAAATCTGCATAATGGTTCTCAAGATATTGCCTAAACGGATTTCGGACGGACGGACGGACGGACGGACGGACGGACAACCCGAAAACATAATGCCTCCGGCCACTTCGTGGCGGAGGCATAAGAAACAAAGAAGTGATAAAGTTCTGCTCTAAAAGGGCCTGCGCCCTGAATGAGTTATGTGCAATGTAACAGTTCGTTGCCCAATGGAATAGAATAGTAGGGTGAGTAGGAGAGAAAGCAGAGTGAGGAGCGTACCATGGGGGAGGTTTAGACGAATGCTGCCCTTTCTTCTGGCCTCCCTGCGACGCCCTCCTCTCCCCTGCTTCACCTGCAGGGCTGACGTGGCAAACGACGCCAGCGCTGGAGTGATCACACCCTCACCATCAGACCCACCCAGGCTCCCCTGGACCTCTCTTGAGGAAGGAAATCCCCCACCACCGGCTGAGGAGGGGAATCCCCCACCGGCTGAGGAGGGGAATTCCCCACGGGCTGAGGAGGGGAATTCCCCACCGGCTGAGGAGGGGAATCCCCCACCGGCCGAGAGCTTCTCTGGCTGGGTCTGGGCAGCCTGGTCAGGGAGACCTGGGGGGATGGAATCACTGGAGTAGAGGTAGGAGGAAGGGGGCCGGAGGGCGGGGTCGAGGGGCGTCACGTCACCCAAGGCAGCCTGGAACAGGTGCTCCTCCAGGGCTATCTCCTGCACGACCCGGCAGTCATCTGGACCGCATCCCAGGGCGTCAGCATCATGGTGGTGGCAGTCGTAGAAACCAGCCTCACTGTTGTCATGGGGATAGTCCTCTGCCTCTGTAGGGTCTTCTGTGAATGGGCAGCAAAATTAAATGGGTTATGTCTGACACTTGACTTGAAGAAGTGTGAGTGAGGGGGAGGAAGGATATGAAAAAAGAGAAGAGGTAAAGCAAAGGAGAGGAAAAGGGATAGAGGGAAGAAAAGAGGGAAAAAAGGAAAATGAATGGGTTATGTTTGACACTTGACTTGAAGGAGTGTGAGTGAGGGGGAGGAAGGAGATGAAAAAAGAGAAGTGGTAAAGGAAAGAAGAAAAACTGGTAAAAGGAAGAGAAGAAAGGAAAATAGGGTGAAGAAGAAGGAGATGGGAAGATTTAAGAACAATGTGACAGAGAGAAAGATGAGGATTATTGAAAGAGGAATAACAAGAAGATGATGAAGAAGAAGAAGAAAACAATGGTGAAGCTTTAAATACTAAAAAAAATGGTTGTGCCCATTGTAACCAAGGAAAAAATTAATTCAAAATTTTTGGGGGTACTTTTTAAGCCTTTGGCAGGTTTGGCTACAATTTTACATAGCGTCTATGGGAATTTTGGGAGCTCTTTGAATATTTTCCAGGGCTCTTTTAAGCATTTCGAGGGTGAAATCCCCCCGAGGCCCCGTGTATTTTTTTCCCCCTGATTGTAACAGTTCATTGCTCAGAGCCTGGAATACTAGTGATGCGACTTTCATTCTAAATATTGGGCAATGATATGAAACTTGAACCAAAGAGACTGTTACATATCATCAATGTTATATTCCAAGTTAAGGGATATTTGGTTTCCTTCTTCTGTGTCATACAAACTATTGCTCTATTGGATTTATTTATGTGTACTGTCTGTACCGAAAAGTATCAATAGCATATAATTAATCATATCTTGAGTTTGTTGGTAAACAGTGACAATACGTCAATTGACCTTGACCCGTCATCTCTAACCTCTGACCTGTCTGAACGCTGATATAATCTGGATTTGATAATAATTTCCTGATTGAAACCAGGGGGTGTTCTTAATCTAAGAACGACTTTATGCACAACTGGTGACCCCTTCCTGTACCTAAGATCTACCCTACTCTGACAAAAGGAAGTAAGTGACAAATCAGTCAAATCTAGGTTATTGGTATTCTTAGATTGTATCCAGCATTCCCTACGTACTATCAGAATGTAGACAAGAAATATTCATCTTGCTGTGAGATATTCAATCTAACATGATGAGGTGTTGCACTGAAGCCAATGCAAGTGACAGACACATTTTGCTCATTAACAAGAAAAGTCTCTTTTGTAAGTTGCTTCTTTTTGTCAGAGTAGGGCAGAGATACCCCAATTTGTTCCTGTTTTAACATAGTTGGAGTTAATTTCCAACAATCCTAAACAAAGTCGACAATTATAAACTTCGTAGTCAGACACTTGTTAACAACAAGAATTTTGATTAATCAAGATCAGATTTCAACTTAAACTGATGGGAATTACAATCATTAAGAATCTGATTTAGAAAAAGAAAAAGTCACCAGTTGTGCATAATGTTATGTTTGATAACTAAATAAACGAATAATTTCCGACGATCGTTGTAGGTTGAGTGTATGTGTTTATTTCACATGGAGTACTGACGTTGAGTCAACGTTGTGCGCATGCATAGCACATTACATAAAGGGGTTAACGCCCTCATTGTTTGCTAACAGTGTAACCAGATACAACACATAAGTCATTCTTAGCTTAAGAACAGCTTGGTGAAACACCCCCCAGTTTTCGGGATACTTACCCCACAGCTCAGGCTCAGGCCCCTTGCTGGCCCGCCTCCATGAAGCTCTAGACAGCGCAAACAGCTCTGGTGAGAGGTAGGTGTCGCTACCAGCCCCTCCCCCACCCCTGGCTGCCTGGCGTGGTGGGGCCAGGGGAGGGGAGATGGTGCCTGTAGGGGGTGGGAGGGACACGTCCTTCAGGCAAGCTGGGCTGGAGGGAGAGGAGCGGTCTAGGGGCAAGCACAGGTCTAAGCCAAGGGGGTCTCCTCCCGGGGACCTGCACAGGATGAAGTGAAAGAGAGTCGCAGGGTGAGCATATGACATGTCTGACCCCTAATACAATCTGGATTTGACCTTGACAGGATGAAGTTAAGGAGAGTCGCAGGGTGAGCATATGACATGTCTGACCCCTAATACAATCTGGATTTGACCTTGACAGGGTGAAGTTAAGGAGAGTCGCAGGGTGAGCATATGACATGTCTGACCCCTAATACAATCTGGATTTGACCTTGACAGGGTGAAGTTAAGGAGAGTCGCACGGTGAGCATGTGACATGTCTGACCCCTAATACGATCTGGATTTGACCTTGACAGGGTGAAGTTAAGGAGAGTCGCAGGGTGAGCATATGACATGTCTGACCCCTAATACAATCTGGATTTGACCTTGACAGGGTGAAGTTAAGGAGAGTCGCAGGGTGAGCATATGACATGTCTGACCCCTAATACAATCTGGATTTGACCTTGACAGGGTGAAGTTAAGGAGAGTCGCACGGTGAGCATATGACATGTCTGACCCCTAATACAATCTGGATTTGACCTTGACAGGGTGAAGTTAAGGAGAGTCGCACGGTGAGTATATGACATGTCTGACCCCTAAAACAATCTGGATTTGACCTTGAGAGGGTGAAGTGAAGGAGAGTTGCAGGGTGAGCATATGACATGTCGGACCCCTAATACGATCTTGATTTGACCTTGACAGGGTGAAGTTAAGGAGAGTCGCACGGTGAGCATATGACATGAAATTGTTGTTTTGTTGAATGATTGACGATATTAGAGAATATGGTAGTATGACATGGAAACGAACGGCACAAGATAGATCAAAATGGAAAAATGATGAGGAGGCCTTCCTTCAGCAGTGGAGAGAAATAGGCTAGAGATAGAGATAGAACATATTATTTGTTAGTTTTCTTGTAAAGTAGAATCAAACTTGAATTAAATTGAATGAGATCATAGTGTATACAACCATACTAACCAGCTTTCAGAACTCTCAGAATCCACCGGATCGATGAGTGACTCATCCGATTCCTCTCTGACCTCCGAGCAGCAGCCGAGCTCCTGCAGCCTGTGGTCTGAGCCCTGATTGGTCCACGAGGCAGCCGTGGTGCGCAGCGGACGCTGTGATTGGCTGACCAGGGGCTTGGGTAGCTTGCGTCGCAGGTAGCCAGTCAGGCAGAAATCTGGGTCAATAACGCCAGATTGCTTCTTATAAGACTCTTTCACTGCAGACCTCTGCTTAGCCTTGAATATGCCACTGTATCTGTGGTCGTAAACATAACCAGAAGAATGTCAGAGGATTGTAATTTTTGAGAATATAAATACCAAACTCTGCCCACACACACACAGTCACACACATAATTTTTTTGTTCATTATTTATTAAGTTGCATTAAAATGATATGTAAAAACATATTTCCATCTGATATAACCATATACAAAATAGAAATTATATGATTAGGCTGCACATAACTGGAGAACAATAAGCAAAATAAAACAATTCTAAAAAAAAACACAAAATCTGTTTTTCTTCATGTCATGCATAGTTCATATACATGTACACTGTGCAGGCTGTATACATGTATATACACACCCACATCTCCCTACACATGCATTCCCATTATGTTTACTTTCAATTTAAAATACTGAAAGTAATCTGCAGTAGATGTTAACATATCATTTATTAAAGAGGATATGAATGTTTGGTACCAAACATCCCCTGCAAACACAAACACACACATACATACGTGTGTGTACACACATACACACACATACACCCAGCCCCCTCACACACATTTCCATTCAATATTTCCTGTTTTCCTTCAATTTGAATGATTCAAAGTAATCTTTAGTATATGTTAACATATTATTTGTTTAAGAGTATTTTAATGTCTGATAATATAAGTGCAAAACATCCCCACAAACACAAACACACACACACACATATACCCCCATACACACATTCCCATCAAATGTATGCTGTTTTCCTTCAATTTGCATGGTTGAAAGTAATCTTCAGTAGATGTTAACGCATTATTTGTTAAAGAGGATCTTAATGTCTGATAATCTACATGTAAGTACCAAAAATCCCACACACACGTACATGTACACACAAACATCCCTACACACACAATACACATGTACATACACACAAACACGCAGACATACAAACCCTCCCACACACAATATATACACACATACACACAAACATGCAGAGATACAAACATCACACCCACACACAGATACACATCACATTTGCTCATCTTCCATAGCAACTTGTTTACTAACGAACTGGTTCAGAGAGCCACGGAGCTTTGACTTCTCAGGTTACAAATAATATGTTAACATCTACTAAAGATTATTTTCAATCATTCAAGTTGAAGCAAAACAGATATGAGCCGGTTCAGCTACATGTATGTTTGACTTCTTACAAAACCAAGTTATATGTTAATATCTACGACAGATTATGATTCAAGTATATTGGGCACCTTACATACCACATCATATGTTAATATCTACGACAGATTATGATTCAAGTATGTTGGGCATCTTACAGACCACATCATATGTTAATATCTACTAAAGATGATTTACAATGATTGAAATGGGCTCAAATATTTTTGACTTCTTAGGTACAAAATGATAAGTTGACATCTACTGAAGATTATATTTTAATTGTTCTAATTGGAGGAACAAAAACATGAACAAAATAATGGCTGAACTACATGTGATTTGACCATCATACTTTCTTGAGTGTATCTTAAATGTAGTCACAGAAAAACTGACAGTAAAAGCAAGACATTAATGCTGTTGACTGATTTTGAAGAGTTAAATCAATTTGCACAAAAATCTGACCACAAAAAATAAAATGTCCATGAAGATAAAGGGGCGCCAGATAGCAATGTCATGATGAACGCAATTTACTGACTTCAATCAAATCGCATATTGCGGATGTCAACTGATATCACTTCTTGATATCGATATCTAACTGATTGCTTTTTGGACTAATTTTGAAGATTCAAAATGCACCAAACCCTTCATTTCAACCCTTGTAAAACTCATAATACCTCTTCTTGCACAAGTTAACATGGATCAACCTGATGACCAGAAGAATCCCATTTATCACATGAAAAGTTATAGCTTGGAAAATAACTTTATTATTTGTGAGATTATAACCAGATTTTTACGCGATATAAAGTATGACTTCACAGTTTAATGTGCAGAATGCATACAAATATAAACTGGAAATTTACATCCCAAGAATCCCAAGAGGTAAACAAATTAAATCACCACAGGCGGTCAGATTTGGAGAGTTACATCTGATAGGGAGAACTGTAATCACCTGTAACATTGATCTACAGTAAGCCTGGGTGGCTCTCGTAATTTTTCTTGTAAATATTCTCCAAGATCTTTTCATGCATATATTTTGGAATACCAATTCTTTTTTCTTGCTAATTTGCATAAATTTCAATAAAGCCAGGAGAAAACTTAGGAGGAGATATAATAGCAGAGATAAGAGAGATTTCAGAATACCATTAAAGAGAAAACCTTGAGTTAGGATAACATTTCTCCCAAGTCAACATTTTGAAAATGTCTACAAGCCCCCACGACAGTCCGGAACTCGTGGAGCTCAATACAGTGCTGCCAAGTCTCCCTGATTTTGCAGGAGACTCCCTGAAAGTAGAGCCAAAATACTACATTCGATTTCATCACATCACCTAATCTCCCTGATTATTGATAGATTATTGTCATTAGGTTGTATGCATGTGATAGACATCTCCCTGATTTCTAATGAAATTTCCCCAAATCTTCCTGCTTGTTGAATTTCAATGTTGGTAGCTCTGTTGATGATGACCCCATCAGCTGGCTCCAGTGGCACCTCGCTGTCTAGCTCCTGTAGTTAGCGTAGCTTATCAGCTAGTTTTGTACTTTCTTTTATTACTTCACACAAACGAACGGCGAATGATTACGAAAAACCACCCCATTCATCTCACTTCCCATTGAATGGAACTGACACAGAGCCCTGTTGTTCAAAACTTACCATTGATGGTAACTTTGCTATCAATGGCAACTTCTACGGCAACCTTGAATTTGATTAGCTGTTGAGCAATGTTAGTATAGTAGTTGCCATTGATGCTAGAGTTACTATCAACGGTAAGTTTTACTGTATGCAACGGGGCCCAGATATCATACCAAAGGAAGCAATCCTGTACTTACGGTTGGACGGGGCTGAGAACTCTGCCTGTGGCCGAGTCCCATGCTCGCACCCGGGCTGCTGTGGCTCTCTTCTGGTACTTCTTCCGGGGAGTGCCAGTCTCACGCTGGAGGGTCAGGAGCAAAGAAGAAAGCTTAAAGGGAATATACCCTACTGGGAAGACAAACATTTTCTTACCAATGGTCCTCATGTATTGTCCCTTTTAGAAACTTCCTTAAAGGGAATATACTGTACCGGGAAGACAACAAAGCCCTCAAAAGGATATCATGAGCAATCTTCTTGCCAATGGTCTCAAATTCATGTAATGTCCCTTTTAGAAACTTGCTTAAAGTTATTTGCCCACAAATGATCCGCAGCTGGAATAATTAGTGATTAAATCACAAATCCTCAAATTGTTTGGCCCGAACATTTAGAGGATTTGTGATTTAATCACTAATTACTCCAAATGAGGGCAAATAACTCTCAGCAAGTTTATAAAATGGACAATACATGAAGTTAAGACCACTGGTAACAAGATTGTTCAGGATCACCTTTTTGAAGGCTTTTTTCTTCCCAGTACAGTACAATAATGATAATAATAAATGTTTCTTATATAGCGCATTTCAAAACCGATGGAATTCTCAATGCGCTTTACATGGAGGGACTTAGATTTACATTTTATATCTACTTGTTTATCTACATACCATGTACATCATACAATACAATTTAATTGAACAGAGATCAAATTACAGAAATAAGTGACTAATTAACATTTGCATCTTGAATTACAGAAATAACGGACTAATTAACATTTGCATCTTAAATTACAGAAATAACGGACTAATTAACATTTGCATGATTGACTAATCAAGATACAGAAAAGAAAAGAAGATTATGAAAAATGCAGCTGCAAGCTTGACATAATTCATAATCACACATACATGTATGCCTCTTTAAAGGGGAAGTTCACCCTGAAATTATTTTGGTTTCAATAAAAAGAGACAAATGAAAGAAACATATGAGTGAAGGTTTGACGAAAATCGGTCAAAGGAAAAGAAAGTTATTTGATTTTAAAGTTTTTATTTTGTGACGTCACATGCGAGGTGCTCTCCCGTATGTTGTGTACAATTTTGTTCGAAAATGTGCATTTTCTCACAAAGATATGCATCCTTTTACTTGTGCGTTTGATATATTATCAGAAATACGTTTTTAGACACATACCTGTGCGAAAAAAAAATCATTCCGTTGTCAAAAACAGAAAAAAAGGCAATTTATTGACTTATTTTGTACACAACATATGGGAGAGCACCTCGCACGTGACGTCACAAAATCAAAACTTTAAAATCAAATAACTTTCTTTTCCTTTGACCGATTTTCGTCAAACCTTCACTCATATGTTTCTTTCATTTGTCTCTTTTTATTGAAACCAAAATATTTTCAGGGTGAACTTCCCCTTTAAATAGATGGGTTTTAAGTTGGGTTTTTATAGTTTTTATTCTTTTAAAGACAGGCTGTCCCTTCGCCAGGTCAAAAAATAACTTTGCATTAGAACTTCCCTCCCAGTAATAGAACTAGAAACTGAATTTAAGTGAAATTGTAGAAATCAGTTGTATTTGAGGTTTTGAGCTGGTCATCCAAACTCTATAGCGTAGAGACCGGAAACCGAATTATTCCATGGTCTGTATCTGTCTGGTCCACAGTGCATGCCTTCAATGGGAGTAATGCTTGCATTGTGCGCAGAGAGGGACAACACGCGTTTAGAACGTAGACTATGCTCGTTGCGGTTTAAATATAAACAAGATAGTTTTTTACCTCTGAAAATGTCTGTGAAGCTATGACTGTGAGATTTCATACAGATTATTGTTAGGGTGTACTGCAGATTTGTGCCGAGTTTCATAACATTTGAAAATGGGACACCATGTCTTTAAATTTTCACTTAGTAGAGTTTAGTTTATCTTATCAACCATTAAGAACATAACCCATTTTTGTAATTATCATACTTCGATAAATATGAAGTTTATCTTATTCATCTTTTGAGCATATAACCCATTGTGATTTTACTCTATAGATTTTTCACCTGCACATGTGCTGGATCTTGATGGCCGTCCTCAGTAGACTCCCTAAACAGCCGTTTCCTCCTGATGTCTGTCCCCTCAGCCATAGACTCCTTGCCAGGAGTTTTGTTGTTGATGCGTCCCCTTGGTCTGTGCTTGAGTGGGAGAGCAGGAGGCTGGCTGCCTACTAGGAGGCTGGTAGGACGGACTGGTGTGGAGAACCAGGGACCCCCCACAGAGCTATCTCCCATAGATCCACCAGAACCACAGCTACAAATTACAGCACAAATAATGATCCTGCTATAAAAACGTTAATTTTCCCAGTACAGCACACCAACAACATATTTGTGGAATGTTATTTTTGCGCACAAGAGATAATTGCCACACACAACAGTATATGTAAAATTCGCAATTTTCAAGACACAGCACATCTACAACATCTGAAATGTTATTTTTGCACACAAAAGATACTTCTTACACACAACTGCAGTAATGATCCTACTATAAAAATTGTTATTTTCCCAGTACAGCACACCAACAACATATTTGCGCACAAGAGATAATTTCCACACACAACAGCAATCATGATCATAATTATGTAAAATCCACAATTTTCAAGACACAGCACACCTACAGCATCTGGAATGTTATTTTTGCGCACAAAAGATACTTCTCACACACAACTGCAATAATGATCCTACTATAAAAACGGTAATTTTCGCGGTACAGCACACCAACAACATATTTGTGGAATGTTATTTTTGCGCACAAGAGATAATTTCCACACATAACAGCAATCATGATCATAATTATGTAAACTCCGCAATTTTCAAGACACAGCACACCTACAACATCTGGAATGTTATTTTTGCGCACAAAAGATACTTGTTACACACAACTGCAATAATGATCCTACTATAAAAATGGTAATTTTTGCAGTAAAGCACACCAACAACATATTTGTGGAATGTTATTTTTGCACACAAGAGATAATTTCCACACACAACAGCAATCATGATCATAATTATGTAAAATCCGCAATTTTCAAGACACAACACACCTACAACATCTGAAATGTTACTTTTGCGCACAAAAGATACTTCTTACACACAACTGCAATAATGGTCCTACTATAAAAACGGTAATTTTCGCAGTACAGCACACCAACAACATATTTGTGGAATGTTACTTACGCGCACAAGAGACACTTGCCACACACAACAGCAATCATGATCATAATTATGTAAAATCCGCAATTTTCAAGACACAGCACACCTACAACATCTGGAATGTTATTTTTGCGCACAAAAGATACTTCTCACACACAACTGCAATAATGATCCTACTATAAAAACGATAATTGTTGTGGTACAGCACACCTACAACATCTGGAATGTTATTTTTGCGCACAAAAGATACTTCTCACACACAACTGCAATGATGGTCCTACTATAAAAACGGTAACTTTTGCGGTACAGCACACCAACAACATATTTGTGGAATGTTATTTACGCGCACAAGAGATCCTTGCCAGACACAACAGCAATTATGATCATAATTATGTAAAATCCACAATTTTCAAGCGTACAGCACACCTACAACATCTGGAATGTTATTTTTGCACGCAAAAGATACTTCTCACACACAACTGCAATAATGATCCTACTATCAAAACGGTAATTTTTGTGGTACAGCACACCTACAACATCTGGAATGTTATTTTTCCGCACAAAAGATACTTCTCACACACAACTGCAATAATGATCCTACTATAAAAACAGTTATTTTCGCAGTAAAGCACACCAACAACATATTTGTGGAATGTTATTTTTGCGCACAAGAGATAATTGCCACACACAACAGTAATCATGATCATAAATATGTAAAATCCGTAATTTTCAAGACACAGCACACCTACAACATCTGGAATGTTATTTTTTTCGCACAAAAGATACTTCTCACACACAACTGCAATAATGATCCTACTATAAAAACGGTAATTTTCGCGGTACAGCACACCAACAACATATTTGTGGAATGTTATTTTTGCACACAAGAGATAATTTCCACACACAACAGCAATCATGATCATAATTATGTAAAATCCGCAATTTTCAAGACACAGCACACCTACAACATCTGGAATGTTATTTTTGTGCACAAAAGATACTTCTCACACACAACTGCAATAATGATCTACTATAAAAACGGTAATTTTTGTGGTACAGCACACCTACAACATCTGGAATGTTATTTTTGCGCACAAAAGATACTTCTCACACACAACTGCAATAATGATCCTACTATAAAAACGGTAATTTTCGCGGTACAGCACACCAACAACATATTTGTGGAATGTTATTTTTGCACACAAGAGATAATTTCCACACACAACAGCAATCATGATCATAATTATGTAAAATCCGCAATTTTCAAGACACAACACACCTACAACATCTGAAATGTTACTTTTGCGCACAAAAGATACTTCTTACACACAACTGCAATAATGGTCCTACTATAAAAACGGTAATTTTCGCAGTACAGCACACCAACAACATATTTGTGGAATGTTACTTACGCGCACAAGAGACACTTGCCACACACAACAGCAATCATGATCATAATTATGTAAAATCCGCAATTTTCAAGACACAGCACACCTACAACATCTGGAATGTTATTTTTGCGCACAAAAGATACTTCTCACACACAACTGCAATAATGATCCTACTATAAAAACGATAATTGTTGTGGTACAGCACACCTACAACATCTGGAATGTTATTTTTGCGCACAAAAGATACTTCTCACACACAACTGCAATGATGGTCCTACTATAAAAACGGTTACTTTTGCGGTACAGCACACCAACAACATATTTGTGGAATGTTATTTACGCGCACAAGAGATCCTTGCCAGACACAACAGCAATTATGATCATAACTATGTAAAATCCACAATTTTCAAGCATACAGCACACCTACAACATCTGGAATGTTATTTTTGCACGCAAAAGATACTTCTCACACACAACTGCAATAATGATCCTACTATAAAAACGATAATTGTTGTGGTACAGCACACCTACAACATCTGGAATGTTATTTTTCCGCACAAAAGATACTTCTCACACACAACTGCAATAATGATCCTACTATAAAAACAGTTATTTTCGCAGTAAAGCACACCAACAACATATTTGTGGAATGTTATTTTTGCGCACAAGAGATAATTGCCACACACAACAGTAATCATGATCATAAATATGTAAAATCCGTAATTTTCAAGACACAGCACACCTACAACATCTGGAATGTTATTTTTTTCGCACAAAAGATACTTCTCACACACAACTGCAATAATGATCCTACTATAAAAACGGTAATTTTCGCGGTACAGCACACCAACAACATATTTGTGGAATGTTATTTTTGCACACAAGAGATAATTTCCACACACAACAGCAATCATGATCATAATTATGTAAAATCCGCAATTTTCAAGACACAGCACACCTACAACATCTGGAATGTTATTTTTGCGCACAAAAGATACTTCTCACACACAACTGCAATAATGATCCTACTATAAAAACGGTAATTTTTGTGGTACAGCACACCTACAACATCTGGAATGTTATTTTTGCGCACAAAAGATACTTCTCACACACAACTGCAATAATGATCCTACTATAAAAACGGTAATTTTCGCGGTACAGCACACCAACAACATATTTGTGGAATGTTATTTTTGCACACAAGAGATAATTTCCACACACAACAGCAATCATGATCATAATTATGTAAAATCCGCAATTTTCAAGACACAGCACACCTACAACATCTGGAATGTTATTTTTGTGCACAAAAGATACTTCTCACACACAACTGCAATAATGATCTACTATAAAAACGGTAATTTTTGTGGTACAGCACACCTACAACATCTGGAATGTTATTTTTGCGCACAAAAGATACTTCTCACACACAACTGCAATAATGATCCTACTATAAAAACGGTAATTTTTGTGGTACAGCACACCTACAACATCTGGAATGTTATTTACGCGCACAAGAGACACTTGCCACACACAACAGTAATGATCATAATTATGTAAAATTCGTAACTTGCATAAGTTGATTGCACGTCTAGTCTGATAAAGATAGCAGAATGGATTTAAGTTTGCAGTGATATCAAATTCAGTTTCATATCTACAGTAGAAAGTACCAAAGTAATCTATTGAATAAAGCGATATCATCAACTCGGTCATCGGATGCTTGTAAGTCTTTGTGACACCTGGGGGGTGTTTCACCAAGCTGTTCGTGAGTTACGAACGACTGGTGATCCCTTCTAGTGCTAAATGCAATACCACACTCTGTTCACTGAGAATCTGACTTGGCACAAGAGGGGATTACCAGTCGTTCGTAACTTACGAACAGCTTGGTGAAACACCACCCCGTCCCATCAAAAAGGATCATTTAGAATCATGGCAGCCTCTATGGTGCATCCAATCATTTTATTCCTACTAGGTACACAATTATACATCAGACTCTGAATCATTTGTATTCCCATCAGTTTAAGTTGAAATCTGATCTTGATTAATAATAATAATAATCAACATCATTTATATAGCCCTTATCACAAAGAATGTCTCTAAGCGCTTAAGGAAAAAAATGAATAGAAAGACAAGGAATTCAGCTAAAATCAAATTATACATGTTGACAATTGACAGTACAGTTGAAGCTGCATTTGCTACGGAAAGTCTATTTAATGAAAAAGTAGGTTTTTAACATAGATTTAAATTTGTCTGTTGAGTCTGCTTGTTTTATGCTCTGAGGTAGATTGTTCCAAAGTTGAGGGGGTGCTGAATAAAAAGATTGGGAACCATAAGACTGGTTATGGTGACAGGAACTACTAAGAATGATTGTTTGCCTGAGCGCAAGTTGCGGGAGGGTGAATATTCTGATATTAACTGTTGAAGATAGATCGGAGCTGCTTTCATCAAACATTGGAAAATAAGCAAGAGGATCTTAAAATCAATTTGTTCAATCAAAATAAAAAAAATTGATCAAAATTCTTGTTCCTAACAAGTGTATGAATACCGACTTTATAATTTGTGAATTTTTTTTGATTTTTTAAAAAAATGATTGTTGGAAATCGACTCTGACTATGTTAAAACAAGAACAAATTGGGGTATCTGATTTAGCACAAGAAAGAGTCACCAGTCAGGCGTAAAGTTGTTCTGAGAGCAGCTTGGTGAAACACCCCCCTGGGTGGAGAGCAGCAATGGTGTGCTTGATGAAACCATTTTTCCAGCCCCCCCCCCCCCCCCCCCAAACACTCTTATAAACACACCCTAAGGAAGACGATCACAAAACATGGATCTGGGAGCGCAACATCTTAATACTCAACACAATCTTGGTTTCTGCAAATCACTGTCAGTGCATAGTCTTGTGTGTCATGAAGGGCATCACATGTTTTGGCAGATCATGGACTCTACCCGTCATGGGGTTCATGGGCAGGTTTCACAAAGCTGTTCCTAAGCTAAGAACAACTTTACGCACGGCTGGTGACCCTTTCTTGTGCTAAATCAGATTTTCAGCTAAAGTTCTGATCTTTATAAATTTAAATTCTTGTTGTTAACAAGTGTCTGAGTACAAAATGTATGATGTGTCTAATTTTATTGCCGGTAGTATTATTTGAAATTAACTCCCACTTTTAAAACAGGAACTAAGTGGGGTATCTGATTTAGCACAAGACAGGGTCACCAGTCGTGCGTAAAGTCGTTCTTAGCTTAAGAACAGCTTGGTGAGAACACCCCCCAGAGCATGTAATGTTTGTGAACCACATGATCTAGTAGATGAACGAATCTCCATCACTCCATATTATCAGCATGACTACTTTGTAAACAGTAAGACGGATGATACCTAATTGACCTTCTACACATTATGAAACTGACTGCAAACACAGAAAAGGAAATATCCCATCCATGACATTGAGATTGATGGAAATTGTAGGTCTGCATGGAGTCAAGACTAGTGTGATATGGGTTTATTGCCATTTGGTCCAATCCCAGTTGTTCCACTCATCATTTTATCTACAAGGAACCCCTAAAAATACTATTTTAGATGAAAATACTGGGTTAACATATCAACAACTCTAATCTTCACCTTAACCTTAACCGTTAATCCTAAGCCAGAACCCCTATCCTAACCCCTACCCATACATATCAGCATGTAATGGTAGATGAAATGGTGAGCGGACCAACTGGGAGTGGACCAAATGGCCAATCACCTTGATATGTCCCTGTCATCTTCAGGCAGTGAAGTAGTCTCCTCATTGCAGACCAGATCTGGGCTGGAGATCACCCTGACGACTGCATTAGGAGAGCGAAGCTCCTCCCTACATTTCACAGGATTCTCTGGGGCCGGGAAACAGAGTGAAGCAAAAAAAAAAAAACATCCTGCCTATTTAACTATATCACAATAAAGTAATGGCAAATATGGACTCATGAATATTGAATTGAATTGAATTGAGTTTTTTGTCCATCAGGAAATTCACTTTTCACATGGTTTTAGACATTGTGATACATGTACACAATATATTCCAGATTACAAAACTGTACAAATGAATTTCAATGATACAAAACATAACAAAACAGAAATTACATTTGAGACAATGTATAGGTACCAAGATTACAAACAATAATGATTGAGTGCATGCGTTAATTATGGTTGACACCATCAACAAATTAATGCAAATCTAACTCTACTGCAGAATACAGTTTTGGCAAATACTCATGAATATGGCTGACTTCACAAAATTGTTGACTTCACATCACAAAATTCAAACTTTCAATTTGAATAACTTTCTTTTCCTTTTACCGATTTTGGTTAAACCTTCACTAATAATTTCTTTCATTTGTCTCCTTTTATTGAAACCAGAATAATTTCAAGGTGAACTATCCCTTTAAGGTGGCAGCGGTGGGAGGTGGGTGCTCACCTAGCTTGACCGGTGTGATGGAACAACCGATGATCTGGAAGGTCTTCATCGGGGTGTTGAGGAGGAGCGGTCTCCCACCGATCATGTCATGTTTACTGGGTGTGGCACACACATCAATCAAGGGACTAGCTGGGGCTATGCAAATAAGAGAGAGAGAGAGATACATCAATCATCTCATGTCTACTGGGCGTGGCACACACATCAATCAAGGGACTAGCTGGGGCTATACAAATAAGAGAGAGAGAGAGAGAGAGATACATCAATCATCTCATGTCTACTGGGCGTGGCACACACATCTATCCAGGGACTAGCTGGGGCTATGCAAATAAGAGAGAGAGAGAGATACATCAATTATCTCATGTTTACTGGGCGTGGCACACACATCTATCCAGGGACTAGCTGGGGCTATGCAAATAAGAGAGAGAGAGAGATACATCAATTATCTCATGTTTACTGGGCGTGGCACACACATCAATCAAGGGACTAGCTGGGGCTATACAAATAAGAGAGAGAGAGAGAGAGAGATACATCAATCATCTCATGTCTACTGGGCGTGGCACACACATCTATCCAGGGACTAGCTGGGGCTATGCAAATAATAAGAGAAAGTGAAAGAGATACATCAATCATCTCATGTCTACTGGGCGTGGCACACACATCAATCAAGGGACTAGCTGGGGCTATACAAATAAGAGAGAGAGAGAGAGAGAGATACATCAATCATCTCATGTCTACTGGGCGTGGCACACACATCAATCAAGGGACTAGCTGGGGCTATACAAATAAGAGAGAGAGAGAGAGAGAGAGAGAGAGATACATCAATCATCTCATGTCTACTGGGCGTGGCACACACATCAATCAAGGGACTAGCTGGGGCTATGCAAATAAGAGAGAGAGAGAGAGAGATACATCAATCATCTCATGTCTACTGGGCGTGGCACACACATCAATCAGGGGACTAACTGGGGCTGTGCAAATAAGAGAGAGAGAGAGAGAGAGAGAGAGAGAGAGAGAGAGATACATCAATCATCTCATGTCTCCTGGGCGTGGCACACACATCAATCAAGGGACTGGCTGGGGCTATGCAAGTAAGAGAGAGAGAGAGAGAGAGAGAGAGAGAGAGAGAGATACATCAATTATCTCATGTCTCCGGGGCGTAGCACACACATCAATCAAGGGACTAGCTGGGGCTGTGCAAATAAGAGAGAGAGAGAGAGAGAGAGAGAGAGAGAGAGAGAGATACATCAATTATCTCATGTCTCCTGGGCATGGCACACACATCAATCAAGGGACTAGCTGGGGCTATGCAAATAAGAGAGAGAGAGAGAGAGAGAGAGAGATACATCAATCATCTCATGTCTACTGGGCGTGGCACACACATCAATCAAGGGACTAGCTGGGGCTATGCAAATAAGAGAGAGAGAGAGAGAGAGAGATACATCAATCATCTCATGTCTCCTGGGCGTGGCACACACATCTATCAAGGGACTAGCTGGGGCTATGCAAATAAGAGAGAGAGAGAGAAAGATACATCAATTATCTCATGTCTCCTGGGCGTGGCACACACATCTATCAAGGGACTAGCTGGGGCTATGCAAATAAGAGAGAGAGAGAGAGATACATCAATCATCTCATGTCTCCTGGGCGTGGCACACACATCAATCAAGGGACTAGCTGGGGCTATGCAAATAAGAGAGAGAGAGAGAGAGAGAGAGAGATACATCAATCATCTCATGTCTACTGGGCGTGGCACACACATCAATCAAGGGACTGGCTGGGGCTATGCAAATAAGAGAGAGAGAGAGAGAGAGAGATACATCAATCATCTCATGTCTACTGGGCGTGGCACACACATCAATCAAGGGACTAGCTGGGGCTATGCAAATAAGAGAGAGAGAGAGAGAGATACATCAATCATCTCATGTCTACTGGGCGTGGCACACACATCAATCAGGGGACTAACTGGGGCTGTGCAAATAAGAGAGAGAGAGAGAGAGAGAGAGAGAGAGAGAGAGATACATCAATCATCTCATGTCTCCTGGGCGTGGCACACACATCAATCAAGGGACTGGCTGGGGCTATGCAAGTAAGAGAGAGAGAGAGAGAGAGAGAGAGAGAGAGAGATACATCAATTATCTCATGTCTCCTGGGCGTAGCACACACATCAATCAAGGGACTAGCTGGGGCTGTGCAAATAAGAGAGAGAGAGAGAGAGAGAGAGAGAGAGAGAGAGATACATCAATTATCTCATGTCTCCTGGGCATGGCACACACATCAATCAAGGGACTAGCTGGGGCTATGCAAATAAGAGAGAGAGAGAGAGAGAGAGAGAGATACATCAATCATCTCATGTCTCCTGGGCGTGGCACACACATCAATCAAGGGACTAGCTGGGGCTATGCAAATAAGAGAGAGAGAGAGAGAGAGAGAGAGATACATCAATCATCTCATGTCTACTGGGCGTGGCACACACATCAATCAAGGGACTGGCTGGGGCTATGCAAATAAGAGAGAGAGAGAGAGAGAGAGATACATCAATCATCTCATGTCTCCTGGGCGTGGCACACACATCTATCAAGGGACTAGCTGGGGCTATGCAAATAAGAGAGAGAGAGAGAAAGATACATCAATTATCTCATGTCTCCTGGGCGTGGCACACACATCTATCAAGGGACTAGCTGGGGCTATGCAAATAAGAGAGAGAGAGAGAGATACATCAATCATCTCATGTCTCCTGGGCGTGGCACACACATCTATCAAGGGACTAGCTGGGGCTGTGCAAATGGTAAGAGAAAGTGAGAGAGATACATAAATTCTCCCATGTTTACTGGGCGTGGCACACATGTTGGACTGGCTAGGGCTGTGCTGAGACAGTGGTCCAATGCATGCATACAGCTTAAAAGGACAGTTCTGACTGAAAATAATTTGTATGAGATAGATGTAGAAAAAATCAAAGAAAAGTATAGTAATATAATAATAATAACAATGATAATAATAACAAAGCTATGGCTGTTCCCTGAGCTGCTTGAAACATACTGATTACTGTATCAAATGGACAGTGCTGTGATGTCACATACAAGGAATTGATCTCTCCAGAAAGGAGATAAGATTGACTAAACCAGGCTTGGCCCTAAAGGGATAGTTCACACTGATATTAAGTTGGTTTTTAATGAAAGCAGAAACATGAAAGAAACATATTAGTGACGGTTTGATGAAAATCCGTCAAAGGATAAGAAAGTTTTGATTTTGTAACTTGACATGTGATGTGTTCTCCCATTATGTTGTTTACAATTTTTTCAAAAAAAAGTATTTTTTCAAAAAGATCGTTTTACCTGGGTATTTGATGAAAATCATTCCATTGTCAAAAACAAAAAAAAAGAACATTGTATGGAATTATTTCTTACACAACATTTGGGAAAGCACCTTGCATGTGACGTCACAAAATTTAAATTTCAAAAGACCATAACTTTTTTATCCGTTGACAGACATTCGTCAAACCTTCACTAATGTGCTTCTCTAATGTTTCTGCTTTTATTGAAACCAACTTCTCTTCAGGGTGAACTATACTTTCAATGGAGCACAGCCCAAGGGCCAATGGTCACCTGAAACTCTCAAATCAGTAGCCTGGCTGGCCAATCAAACATCACTCATCACTAGGACTAGACAGTCTGGGTCATCTCAAAATTGCATTTGGCAATTTGGATCTCATGCTCAAATGGCCATGCTGAATATAGGGAGTTACCAACATTGAAATTCAACAATCAGGAAGATTTTGGGAAATTTCATCAGAAATCAAGGAGATGTCTATCAAAACATACAACCTAATGACAATAATCTAACAAATATCAGGGAGATTGTATGATGTGATAAAATCCAAAGCAGTATTATTGGTCTACTTTCAAGGAGTCTCTTGCAAAATCAGGGAGAATCGGCAGATCTGATAGGGTATGCAAGCCCAGCCAAGTCATTCCTACATATACCAGTACTGACCCATGTCATCAGAACCTCTTTTGGTGATGGGCGAGCCATAGTCAGAACCCCTCGCCCCTCCACCAGGTACAGGTAGCTCCTGACTCGCTGGCACCCTCTGCGCCCCCCTGCTGGCATGGGTGTCCCCCTCCCTGTTGGGGGTGAGTGCTGGAGGGGGGACCCTCTTCCTACCAGCCCCCAGGATGGGCGAGAAGGGGACCACCTGGTCCTGACTGGGGTCTGTGGAGGCCAGCTTGATGCGCTTCTGGGGGCGCGAGGGGGTGTAGAGGACCGGGGGCAGGTGGATGATGGGGGAACGCAGGGGTTTCTTCCTGGTAGGAGGGGATGACTTCTTTGGAGGCTTGCGCCTCGCGCGTCTCCTATTGGAGAGTCTGTGGGAGAAGAATCCCGATGGAAACAAACGGTCTAATCGTGAGGTCTGTTCAATCTCAAGCAATATGCAGTGGAGCTCAATCAACTAAAACTTTCAAAATATCTCGCTTTTGCATTGAATGAACACATACATTTATGGTTTTGCTCAGATCTAGATTAGACAATATCTAGCTCGTGCATTGAATGAACATGTATTATCTTGCTTTCATTTAGATCGGACACGTTTTAGATTTGCTCCACTGTGTGCATAAATGGTAAAAGATTTGCCATTTTTCAACGGATTTTATTACAACTACATGCAGAAGAAAATGTGCATCTGATACATAATGCAAATCATCTGCCATATACTTTCAAAAATAGACAATATAATTTACACAATATTTGTTATGTGTTTATGAAATGTCATATTCCATATATAACTGTAATCAAAGCTAAGTTATACAGTATTTAAAATTTCCAATTTTAGAAAGGTGAATGTTACTTAAAGGGTTCCCTTATCAATCAGAAGTCTACTTTAATTTCTAAATTGTCCTTGATTGTATTTTCCAAATGTTATTACCTTACTCCCACCCCCAGTCCACCTCTGTTTGTCTCTCTAGCTGCCCCCCCCCCACCCCCCATTATCACACTGTCCCTGTCTCTCTTTCCCCACTCCGTTCCCATCCATCTTCCACCCCCCTCACCCCCCCACCCCTCCCATCACTGCTCTCCCGGTCTCTCTTTCCTCACTCCTTTCCTATCCACCTTCCAGGCCCCTCCAACCCCCCCCCCCCCCACCATCACTCTCCCTGTCTCTTTCCCCACTCTTTCCCCATCTTTCACCCCTAACCCCTCCCCCCATCTCCCTTCCATATGCCTTCCTCCTCCTCTATCCTGTGCGACCTAGCTCTCACCTTTTGATAGCAATCTTGGCATCTCTGGGCACCATCTGAATGTGGAGATCTTCTGTAGCCTTTGCAGAGCTGCCTACTGACTTTCTCTGCTGCGCAGCAACAAAGTGTTGCCTGATAGCCATGAGCTGGTATGAGGGTTGTGTGTAAGGCACAGTCTGAGCTTTCCCTTTCTTCTTGTCTAAAAACACCAAGACACACAAGTATTCATCTTGTTTATAGGGATTGCTGCATTCTAAATTAATCATCTTATACACAAAAATGCATAGTCCCAATATGTATGTCCAAATGTAACAACCTCATTAACTGATTGCTCACGGTTAGATTTTCTGGCTTTGTGAACCCTGGTCCAGTTAGGATGTCAAAATTTGCCATGGAACCACAGTAACCAAAGGGGTGTGGCTTAATCTAACCCTTTAAGTTTATTCATAGCAAGTTTCCCATTGTCCATAGAGTAGATTACGATTAAGGGAGTTGTACTGCTTAGCATCTACCTGGAGAAAAGCCAGCCTGCAAATGTGAGAATACAGTAAAGAACGAATGAAATATACCAATGATTATTACACGAAAAATGATTGATGAAATGTCACAGAACCTGCTTCCAAAAAAAACTGACATCCTTCGGCTTCATGATTTGTAAAGGTTAGTTTGGTTAGATTTGCATGTTTTTTATCATCATTTTAAAAAAAAATGTATTTTTAACACCTAGCATGATTCATATCAAAGAAAGTAACATAATTTTGATGATTTTAATCACAAGTTGAATCATTGTATTTTTATATGATCCAGATTTAAAAGGAGTTGAGTTTTTGTGTTTACATGACAATTTATTATTTCCTGGGACCAATCCTATAGATGTAAAACTAGCAGGAATCCGAGTGATATTCTCAGTCTCATTGATACTTGGTAGAAACATAAGGGGTATTCACCCACACCACAAGTAGTGAAATTCAAACATTGATATTTCACCTTCGGTCAAAATCTTCATAATTTTCTTTTGTGTGTGAACGCGAATTTTTTACTACATGTAGTTGTTAGATCTCCACCGAGGTCGAAACCTCACTCTACATGAGGGATTTTTTTGGTGAATAGCTGTGCATTTCAAGCAAAGGCATGATGTGCAAAGCATGCCAATGTCATGGGGCTTGCTGGCTAGTGTAGGTTTCAATGACTGCGTACATAAAGACTGTGCACTTGCTGGCTAGTGAGATTTTTTCCAATTTGTGTGTAAATACAAGCAAGAATTGCAGAGTTTTTCAAACTTTGTCTGGATCTGTTTGAGTTCTTTGGTTTGATAGCCCTAACATAAATCCTGAGGAAAGGTATCTTCCATTGGGACCACAGTGCGTGGATGCAGTAGTCAAATCATGGGATGTGATGGAACCCTGCTATCAGCATTAGATGTGGAACTATCAAGATGCAGGTGATGGATTACATTGATGCATGGACTAGACATGGTATCCTGAGATGGTATTTCGGAAAAAATATCTCATCAATAACAATGTGTTGTAAAAAGTTGGTATCTGAAAATTGTTTTGTTGTATTTTTTCTCATTTTTGTAACCGCTCACAGTATGGGCCACCTGAACATTTTTTGGCCACCTGGATCTCATGCTCAAGTGGCCACGCTGACCACCTTAACTCTCACAGTGACTGCCCTAATCTGACAAAAGGAAGCAACTAACAAGAGACTTTTCTTGTAAATGAGCAAAATGTGTCTGTTACTTGCATTGGCATCAGTGCAACACCACATATCATGTTAGATTGAATATCTCAAAGCAAAATTAATATTTCTTGTCTAGATTTTGACCGTATGTAGGGAATGCTGTGTACAATTTAAGAATATCAATAACCTAGATTTGAGTGATTTGTCACTTGCTTCCTTTAGTCAGAATAGGGCAGTACTGTTTTGGTGCTTTATACACGCTACTGCGCTATCAATTTGCTCTGATCATTGGAGCAGGCTAAGGGTGGCAAAGAGAAAGCCCTGATAGGTTGTTTGAAGCAGTGTGCGTAAGCCAATGTGTTGTCTTACCCCTCGTTTGATGTAATGCAACAAGCAATCCTTCCAGGTACTTGATTCTAATAAAGGACTCTTGTAAGATCAATTTGCTCTATTCATTGGAGCAGGCTAAGGGTGGCAAAGAGAAAGCCCTGATAGGTTGTTTGAAGCAGTGTGCGTAAGCCAATGTGTTGTCTTACCCCTCGTTTGATGTAATGCAACAAGCAATCCTTCCAGGTACTTGATTCTGATAAAGGACTCTTGTAAGATCATTTCCTGACAGAGAAAACAAAAGAAATGACAGATGGATTATTTCTTTACTTTTGTTTTTTTATTTCTTGTTTGTTTACTTTCATTGAATCTAAAATGTATCCATGTATTTTGTTGTTTGTTATGGAAAAATAAAATTGAATCTTGAGTCTTGAAATAGTTTGAGACAAGGGGTCAGGAAGAAATGATTTTAAACAAGCAGTGTTGTGCAAATTATGCATGTGAGTAGCTGAAATATATTCTTGGCATGTACAGTGTAGACTAATCACCATTAAATGGGAAAAGCTGACCATTTATAAAACTGAATTGCTCAGCTTTATTGCACATACATGTACATCTAAAAGATTATTATCCTGATGCTTTGTTGGGGAATCTTTTCAAAATGCTACTTCACAGCAACTCTGGATTGACACTGAGATAAAAGATAGAGAGGAAGAGTGATATGTAAGCTCAAAATCCATTTCAAGAGCTCTGAATTGCAATTAATTTTCCTTCTATAGATCTTATACCAATTTGTTATGTAAAATAATTTCCTAAAATGGATAAAATTGGTATATTCACAATCTAAAAGAATGATTATGGCCTGTAATCACAGAAGAAATTAAGAGCAGACAAATGGTGCTCGATTGTGGCGCTGATATGTATTTTTAACTAAATGCACAAATATGCTTTGAATTGCAATTTGAAATAGAGTGGACAGGCTACTATAGCTCTCTACAATTACCCAAAACCAGGCTCTTGAATCTTAGCAGTTTGATAGATTAAAAAAACTCCAATTAAAAGTTCACCTCTAAGGTATACTCTGGGCAAATTTTGAAGGAATTTAAGGTTCTTTTTCACTGAGTTTAACCTGTTCTGTAAATTTTTCCGACTTCCAGTTGTCATAACTTTTGTTATAAATTATTTCCATCTTGAATAATCTTTCTACATTAATGCCAACAACTTCAATGAATAATAACTTTACCATGTGGTGTGCTTTAATTCATACATGTATCAACTCGATCCATCTAATATTTTAAAAAGGGTATTAGAAAGGGAAATGCAAGTTCTTTGTTACCTTGGAAACCTTTTCCAGCTCCTCAGAAGAACAGACTTGTTTTTTGAGAACATCAAACCCTGCGTTGATATTTGCTCTACATTTTGCGTCTGACTCTCTTCGTTTCAGCTTCCTTTCAGAATGCCCATGTGACCTTGATCCCTGCAAAATAATGCCATGGTGCAATGGAAGATTTTACCCATAACCCCCCTCTCCTCAATCAGGGCCCTTAATGTGCCACATATTTTGCGGGGAGGTGGGGGGGGGGGAGGGTTATTTTTCGCGAATTTCGCGAGTCTGGACCCTTCGCGAATTTAACTACACGTGAAATTATGAATACGACATGCTTGAGCACATGTACTAAATAGTACTACTAGTGCTCCATGGTCGCAAATTTAACCCCTCGCGAAATATATGGCGTAAACAGTATTCTTCTTGGCATGGCCCAACCTAGACTGTAGACAATGTTTAGATGCCAAATAACAAAACTGCTATCGTAATTGCTTTTCACCACATTTGTGATGCAAAATTTGTTGTCATAATGATTGGTAATGCTGATGTCCAGATATGAGAAAAGACTAGAAGGATTAAGTCACTAAGAGGACTTCAAGATAAGTCACACAAATCAATTTTCTTAAAGGGATAGTTCACACTGAAGACAAGTTGGTTTCAGTAAAAACGGAAATATAAAAGAAACACTGAATGTTTAATTGCAAAAAATCTGTCAAAGGATAAGATAGTTATGATCTTTTGAAATGACAATCTTGTGGTGTCACCTGCAAGGTGCCCTCGCATAATTTCTACAGAATATTTCCATAAATTGATCTCACAAAATCAAAACCTTAAAACATCTTAAGTTTCTTATCCTTTGACGAATTTTCATCAGAACTTTACTACTGATACGTTTCTGTCATGTGTCTACTTTCATTGAAACAAACATAATTTCTGGGTGAGTTATTCCATTAAGATGTAGAGTTTTTTTGCATTCCCTCTCTCTCCCAAGTTGATAATTCTCTTTATACCATTATCACTGAAGGTATTTTTGAAAATAAATCCTCATCAGTCCTAGTTTAGGCATTGACACGAATTACATAGACAATTGATACATTCATGGAACAAGTACTTGTACATCACTTAGATCTAGAAAATAAGAAAAAAGGAAAAAAATATGACTAGTCTAGATCTAGACCTAGCCCCGGGACTGCGTGAGCGGGCTGGTCGCAGTAAGATCTAGACCTAGCGTCTAGACTCTAGTCCGTTCCTAAAAGTCTAAACACTTTTTACACTGAAAATTCTTACTAATTGTAAAAATGGAATATCCAGTCTAATCACTTTTTGTTTCTATCCCATTTTGTCTTTATTTTATTGCTACTAAAATGATTAGGACTGCAACATGCTTCAAAATACCTGTGCAATGTGAGACTGAGACAGGTTCCTTCCATAGCCGGCATAAAGACTTCTGTATTGTTCCATCACAACACTAAATTCAAAGAAGACAGGGAATGATAAATATTTATTTTCCTCAAAAAAAATTACTGGTACAGACTGAGACAGTTTAGAGGCGAATATAACTATAGACGTCTACTTTAAGAAGAAGAAGGAAAAGAAGAAGAATGCCTGGATAACAACACGGTCTAAATTTTGATAATTGTAACTTAAGTACACGTCATAGACAGCAGCACAATGTCAATGAGCATACACTTCCAGCTTTCACTTTTCTGATATGTGAGAAGTGTTAAAACTTAGTTCAGAGTTGGGTTTAACAGGCTATACTTACCATTCCTTTGATTGATGGGATAATCTCAATTATTGGCGACCGGGAAAGCAGGATTGTATTCCAAATCTAACTTTCAGACTCTTTCTGAATAACCAGATGATTTTGAGTTAAAATGAAGGACATGACCCTAGCTGCTGCGCCCATGTACGAATCTACCTTGGATCATATGAATCGACGCGACGCCACTACCGGCCGTAGCGTACCGTCGCTTTTAAGTTTTGACCAATCAACGTATTGTTTCAAAGCGTGCCTGATTTCTATTGGGCTATTGCGCAATTGGCTCAATCAATTAGTGATAACTTAACCAAGTTATGTGAACTAGCAGCAATCACCCGTGGCAGCACAGGGGGTAGGAGTCATTTTTCTTTATCAAAGTGTGTGTGGGGGGGGGGGGGGGGGGAGGGGGTGACATTCTTGTTTGTACAGCTAGACTGCCTATTCACACTGAAAGCCAAGCAGTTTATTGATGAAATATATTTAGACAACTGATTCATAGCAGACTTCTCTTTCAATATAGATAGAAGGTTCAATTAAGTTAAGCATCTTGGGTTGAACTGGAGGAAGAATTTCAATAATCATTACAGAGTGAAATCCAAATCTAACTATAAAATGGAAAAATGTATTAGAACACGGTGTATTCAGTAAGCAGTCAAGAGGCAATTATTGTGATATAGAAATGTTATGATTACATGTATTGGGTCAGAAATAAATATGTAAGTACATTGCACATGTACCTTACAATGTACATTAGACTGCGGTTGTTAATACTTTTTAAATTAAAGGTTGCTCAATCATATATAAGTACGGCGGGATGTCGAAAAGAAGTGAGAGTGAGAGAAGGGGGGGGGGGTGATAAAATGAGTGAGACAGAAACAGTGGTGGGAAAAATGAGTCAGACAGTGAGGAAAATGAGAGACAATGGGAAAAATGAGAGACAGAGGGGAAAATGAATGAGAGAGAGACAGAGAGACAGAGGGGAAAATGAAAGAGACCCACACGGGGAAAATGAATGAGAGAGAGAGACAGACAGACAGTGGGAAAAATGAATGAGAGAGACAGAGTGTGGGGAAAATGAGAGAGACAGTTTGGAAAATGAATGTGAGAGACAGTGGGAAAATCAGAGAAAGATGAAGAGAGAGATAGAGAAATTAAAGAATACAAAAGAGCGAGATAGAGAGAGAGAAAAGGTTTTAGATGTTAATTCTGATAAAAAGATAAGATTTGTATGGCTTACATGGGCTTTTTAAATGTTTTTTTTTAGAGGTTTTAGATATCTTTTTTTTTTACTGGTGGATCAAATAGTTATGCATTGAAATAATTGATAAAAATCTTAGAAAGTACACTGTATATGTATATCTTATGGAATTCTTCTGTCTTTAAAAAGTTATATGGGCATCTTGACTGATTAGAATACAATATTTAATTTCATTCAAATAAATAACAATATTGATACGTGTATGTTAGATTATGTCTTTTTTAATAGAAATATAACACACAATGTATAAAATATAATCATGTTAATTAAAGGCAAGATATGCTACAACAGTATACAGATGAAAAGATCATAATATTTGAGATGGCATGTTATAATGCATAAAAAAGGTCCCTGTATGTCTGTTATAGATACACGGTATTGGCTGTTGAAGCGATAAACCATTTTTACACTGTTATATTCATATCTACATTTTTAATAAACATCTACATATGTACAACAGAGTTTTGTAGAATACATGTCAAACAAAATATAAACATGTGAACTGAAGGCAAAATACCGGTACAGATAGGATCAGAATATATGAGATGGCATGTTATGTCAAAATAAAGGACTGAATGATAAACCATTTTTTACTCAGTATGTTCATATCTGCTTTGACATAAAACTATCTACATGTAATATATGTACAACAGAATGTTAGACTATATTGTCTTAAAAAGGTAGAACTTGTTTTGTACAAAAACTCTTGAAACTTTGGTAGATACATTGCAATGGTTGTTTGAGCAATAAACCATTTCACTCTTTCATATTCATGAGTACATCTACAATAAACTATCTACATTAAAACAAAAGAAAGTTGCAAAATTTATGTCAAACAAAATATAAACGTGTCAATTGAAGTCAAGATACAGTGTACAGATTGGATCAGAATATTTGCATGTTATGATGTCAAAATAAAGGACTGAATGATAAACCATTTTTTACTCAGTATGTTCATACCTGCTTTGACATAAAACTATGTACATGTAATATATGTACAACAGAATGTTAGACTAAATTGTCTTAAAAAGGTAAAAGTTGTTTTGCACAAAAACTCTTGAAACTTTGGTAGATACATTGCATTGGTTATTTGAGCGATAAAGCTTTTTCACTCTGTCATATTTATGTCTACATCTACAATAAACTATCTACATTAAAACAAAAGAAAGTTGCAAAATTTATGTCAAACAAAATATAAACGTGTCAACTGAAGTCAAGATACAGTGTACAGATTGGATCAGAATATTTGCATGTTATGATGTCAAAATAAAGGAATGAATGATAAACCATTTTTTACTCAGTATGTTCATACCTGTTTTGAGATAAAACTATCTACATGTAATTTATGTACAACAGAATGTTAGACTAAATTGTCTTAAAAAGGTAGAACTTGTTTTGTACAAAAACTCTTGAAACTTTGGAAATATAATGTTTAATATTCACAGAAAAAAACCATCAGGTACTAATTAAGCAGCAAGACCATAAATGTCATGTAGGCTATTTAGTAGCCCAATCTGTTAAAATATAGGATTAAATACAAAGGATGTGTTAATGAAACTGGGCAGAAACATTACATCTAGACCCTCACCCCCCAGCAAACCCCAGTCAACACTTGTTTTCAAAAAGCCAAGTCAGAATAGGGTTAACCTCTTTGTGACAACTGCCCACATTTTGTGCTTTGACTCAATAACTTACGATTCAGAGCCTTAAAAAATATATATTAGATGCATCAGCAGAAGGAGCTAAAATATCTGCACACAATAAGCTCATTTGTGTAGTGTTACCACTTGGCATTTAGCATCAGGAATTAAAAGAAGGAAATTAAGCACTGAAATCATTAAATTGGCAACACATGTCTGTAAAATCATTTTACCAATGCTTGTTTATTATGATCATACTACATTAGTATTTTGTTAATCACACAGAAATAAAGTTTAACATATGAATTGGCGAACATAATACTAAATATAGTTCATTTATATTTGTAAATGAATTTTAGAGACATTAATTTTGTTGAATGTGTGTAGCAAAGAAAGAAAATGCCAGTGTTACCAATGTTCCGAAGAAAATCTGATCAAATTTGCCCTTCAATAAAAGGGTTAATAGCAAATCTATTTAAGAAAATTTGAATTTTGGGGTTTTGGAACTTAGCACTGAGTTGATTGTCTGACTCAACCAAACAACTTCATCATATGTCGGATTTTAGATTTACTGCGGCATCAATCATTCAAAATAAATTTTACGTTTTACGTCAAAATACTAACCACTGAACTGTGTGCAAGGGAGCACTGGCACAGCTGCGCCTTGGAGCGATGTGTTCCAGGTAGCCGAATCTGTTAAAATATAGGATTAAATATAGAACGATGTGTTAATGAAACTGGGCAGGTAGGTCATTGGATTGACCTAATTATCAAGAAAAGGTAACCTTCTCAAAGATTCATCATGAAGGTTTTATCTCCCGATTTCACTGATGTTGACATAGATTCTAGGCCTACAAATAATATTCTCACTTTATTCTCACCTGATCGGCAAGCAGGTGACAGTGAAGTGAGAATATTGTTTGTATGTCAAAGAAATCGAGAGATAAAACCTTTGTGATGAAGTTTTGCAACATGTACCGTCGCAAGAAATACACATCGCTTGTGAGTTGTGTTACGCGTTTGCGATTACTGCTGCTGCATAGAGTACAAGTGCAAGTGACGCGTGTAGCGGTATCCTCAGCGCGCAGCGGGGCCTAGTAGGTAAGCACTATATAGGTACCAATCCTGCAGATGCAAGCTGAAACCCTAATCCTAACCATAACCCTAACCCTAACCCTAATCCTAATCCTCATCCTAATCCTATGAATATTTAAGAATATTTATGAGCTTGCGTCTGCAGGATTGGTACCTTTTTAGTGCTTACCGGCCTAGTAATAGTATTGGATATAACCACACGCGTGTGGCCACATGTATGTGGCTGTATAATACACTGCCTATATAACATAAAAACTTTCTTACCACTTATGACCAGCATTTGATATTAGTCTAGGCCTAGGGCTAGGCTATAGATTTCTAGATCTAGAGCCTTTTAAGTAACAAATTTATCATACGTTAAAATGACAGAACGGGGCTTCACTGCAGAATCATTCACAATAAAAGAAATAAATAGGTTTGTCAGAAAGTCGTACTCACCGGTACGGTAACCACTGAAAACATCGGCCGATTACGGTATGTTGTTTACGTTTCAGCAGCGCGCACACGTATGCATATATGCATGCAGCCAGCGCATGAGTAAGTACGTACCGTATACCGTACCATACCCGGTCGACGGTCGGCATGATGGCATGCATGCTTTGTATTTCGCTGACCCGAGAGAGGAAAAAGGGACTGGGAACTTCGAAGCTATACTCAGGGCTGCGAAAAGGAATGCCAAAAAGTTACGAATTGTAAAAAAACTTTAAATAATGCGAGCAAAATACCACAAACAACCCCCCTCATGACAATCTGTGAACAATTTAACCATGTTTAGAAAAAATTCCAGCTCGATTGAGTGGAAAACCACGGAGAAAAGCTGCGTCAAACAAACGGAAGGACACACAAGATTAGCCAAATTATAGTAAGGATGACACATCTTAACGGTTCTTTATAGTTTTGTTAATTATTCATTCTTTCTAAAGGCATTGCGTAAAAAGACAATTTGCATATTTTCTTCACATTTATATTAACATTTAATTATAGAACCCAGGATCTAGCCAAGCCAAAGATGTTTAAAGATTGATGTATCCATTAATCTTCGGGTTTGGAGAACATGTACTGTAATGTAGGACTACTTAAAGGGATAGTTCACCCTGAAATTATTTTGGTTTTAATGAAAAGAAACATGATAAGACGGTTTGACCCAAATCGGTAAAATTAAAAGAAAGTTATTGGAATTTAAAGTTTTGATTTTGTGACGCCACGCAGTGCCGTCACCAGCTTTTTTCAAGGGGGGGAGGGGTGCGTTTGGGGGAAAAACGACACAAAGATTACCAATTCTGTGTCAAGCAGTGCTCACCCATCTAATAGACCTATAGCCTCCCCCCCCCAAAAAAAAAAATAAATAAATAAATAAATAAAAAGAATTTTTGTTTTATTTTTTTTGTTTTTTGTTCTGAAGGGGGGTGCGTTCGCACCCTCCGCACCCCCCCCTGGCGACGGCCCTGTCATGTGCGAGACCGTGCTCTCCCATATGTTGTGTACTACTTTTCCTATAAATTGCCTTTTTATGTTCTTTAATGAAGGAATTTATTCTTTTCAAAGCGATGTGTGAGAAAAAAAAACATGTGCCTAATGACAAACACGCAAGAAAATGGTAAATATCCTTTTGAGAAAATTGACATTCCCCCCCCCCCAAAAAAAAAAAGAAAATGTACACAATATATGGTAGAGCACCTCGCACATGATCAATCAAAATCAAAATCTTAAAATCAAGTTACCCTTTTTTACCTTTAACCGATTTTCGTCAAACCTTCAGTAAAATAATTTGAGGGGGAACTATCCTTTAAACTTAGTTAACCATTGGAGGCTGATATACCACATAATGCGACAACTGAATTTCTCTAAAAAAAACTTTAAAGTTATAGTTCACCCTGAAGATAAGTTAGTTTTAAAGAAAGCAGAAGCAATCATGGAAGAAACATGCAAGTGAAGGTTTAACGAAAATTGGTCAAAAGATTAAAAAGTTATGAATGTTAAAATTATTCATTTGTGGCATCACATGCGAGATACGCTCCCATATGTTGTGTACTATACTTACATTTGTAGTAGCTCAACATTTGTCTACTAGTCTCTATTATGAAAATGCATGAAGAGGATATGCATGCAGTACATATTCTATTGTAGTTGTAATATGCAGTGTGTTATGCAGTGTGCATATGTACACTGCTGTAGGGTTTTTTTTCTAACACACACATACACAGTTACAAGTGTACATAGCTTTTCAACATCTACTGTAGATGGGGTTTATTTTTGTGTATACATTGTACAGGCATTGCGGGTTACACGTACCCTGGATGCCCAAGCTATCGCCTATTACTAGTATACAAATAATGTACAGTTATGGGGCTGTGCACAGCGCGCGGTAGGGTGCTTACCGTGCGTGCGCTGCACAGCCTCAACGTCACGAACGTTAAAACTGCGTTATTTTTTTTTTATTAATATAGGTCGGAATTTTAAAGGTTATTACACTTAGGTCTACCGGTACCTTGAATATTTTGGTGCATCTCCCATATTACAAGAGTTTACACTACGAAGAAATCAAATGGCTGCTTCCATGGACGGCTAATCTAAACACCAACAGCAAGAACACTACAGTATGATGCGACACTCCAACATGAACGGTGCAACACTTTTTTGATGTTTACACATTCTATGTACTAGTATTCTACACAGTCTATGTAGGACAGTTTATGTAGACCTGACATGCCATGATAACATTTATAACATAATAACATAATAACATTTTGAAGTTTTTCCATTGGTTAATTCCTCAATATCTTGGTCTGAAAGACGCTGGAATTGTGGATCGTCCGTGAAGACAGCCATTTTTTCCCCTGTGTATAAAACACGGCCAATATGATCAAGCGCAAAGGTTGCAGCTAGCTTGCGGGCATACAGTACCGCGCGCTGGATCAATCGGCCTAGAGGTCATAGCAACCTAGCTTGCTTAGAGTTTGTACTCAAAAGGGGAATGCTGCCCGAACATTGCACAGTGCTGCACAAAAAATGCACGGTTGGAATAATTAGTAAAATTAATGCATATATATCACATGACTCGCATACAGGATTCATATTGGTCACATTCTTCAACCTGTCTTATAATGGGTCCTAATACCAGAAATATCGACATGACCGACCACATATCCCTAGACTATGGAAAGGTTCAAACTGCGCATTCATCATTCCAGATCCAAATTGGATCCCAGTGCTTTGTACACTGCACATCAGCGCAACAGCCATGCGCGGTGTCAAAACAGTTAGGAGAATCTCGCACATTTTGACTGCCTGTCTGCAAAATCGATGCCAATAGAAAAGATCGATCAAGGGTTATTGAGCTCTGTAATTTTCTGCTTCAGAAAAGTATTTAGATCACACTATATTTTCAATAATTTCTGTGATTAATTTTCCTGCACATGTTGAGGTAATAACTTTGAGACTCAAGAATTTTGATCAGAATCACCATGAAATCTTAAAAGACTAAATTATTCCCAATATTTTGGGGAAATATTACAATTCTTGATATGTAGACGTTAGTAAAGGAAATAGATTTCTACAACCCGTGTAGCTCCAAAATGTGCGCCAATTTACTTCGCAGAGCAGGAGCGAAAACATTGACTGATCAGTAATCGGTACCGATCGGTAATAGGTAAAAAATCGGTAAAAATGCGCGCCCGCCAACAACCGACCGAACGCACTTTTCAGCTCAGATCAGCTCATGTACGTTTTTTCGCGCATGCGCAATTCATTTCTTGTGATGACAGCGGCATGAACAGAGTGAGGGTGCTCCCTCCCTGCGCTATACAGCCGCTGAGTAACCTGCCATCAATCTCAGCGGAACTGCCAGGCCGCGCTGCCCAGCCTGGTGGCTGTGTGCCTGTACATGTATGGCGCTGGAGTCTCGGCATTCACAGCTAGCAAGCTTGACTGTGTATCGATCGGCTTTTTGTTTGTTTCTGAAATGATATACAGGGAAATGCCGTTACCTGGCATTCCCTGTAAATCAAATTAATAAAAACAAGCAATACCATAAATACCTTTTGGCGGTGCTCCTGTATTGTGAGTGTACTATGCATGTGGGTGGACGCTAAATATGTTTGTTTGTGTACATGAATGAGTAAACCATAAATATTATAATTCTAAATATGTTAATCATTGCGGATAAATTGCTAGTGATAGTCGTTTGTCTCGCAATGTATGCACAACGGAATCTAAAAAGATCACGACCTTTCGTCATGTTCGTGCGCCGCTGCTACACTTTCGTCAGGTGTGATACAAAAATATTTACTACAATTTTACTACAACTTACTACAACTACAGCCCATTTTCTACTGCACTCATTACTGCATGAATAAATAGGCCTATATAAAGTGGACTCAAATACTCATTCTGGATGATTCGAATGGTCATACATTTGCTGTAGTGATTTGTTTTGTATTTCAAAAATCATAAAGATTTGGGATACAAAAGCCGGTTTCGAAATGATATTTCCTTCAGACCTCGAATCAAGAAGAGCACCGTGGTAGCAATATTCTTTTGCCGTGAACCGACCAATCAAAAGGAGCCCGTTTACTTGCTTCACAATAGCACTTTTCCAAACTAAATCATACTGCTATTAGACCCGAAGATATCGAAGAGAGATTATTCAAGAGAGACAAAGAATCGAAAAATATGAGTCTATAACTCCCATTTTACAAGCCTTATACACTGGTTGCCTGTACATAAATGAATAATACATTTATTTAAAATCCTATTGATCAGTGTTTTAATGATTTGGCTCCAGCATATCTTACTGATCTCCTTATCAAATATGAACCTGGCAGAAATCTGAGATCACGCCAAAAAGATTTATTTGTAGTATCCGGTATCGCTACCAATTACTATGGTAAGCGTAGTTTTTGTCATGCAGCACCGGCACTGTGGAACCCAATCCCAACTCATATCAAACATGCTGACACAGTAGAAAAGTTCAAATCCTCACTCAAAACCTATTTGTTAGTAATAAGTAATTGTTATAATGTATAATTGTAGATAAGGTATGATTGTGTGTATTTAGTAATTAGTAAGTAGTCATTGGAATTTTTGTCCTAGATGCCACATCTTCTTTGTCTTCCTTCTTATTTTCCTCTTTTCTAAACACATAGATACCCTGTGAAGGGTATTATGCGCTATATACAAGAACAGCGCTGTTATTATTGATTATTATTATTATTATTATTATTATTATTATTATTCATTATCATTTGCGTGTCATCAAAACCACTGGAAGCAATAAAATGGTGAAATAAAGAGCAGCCCACAGAGGAAGTAATTTTTTTGGAAAATGATATATAAATAATTTATTTTCATATCGCTACCGTGAAATATCAGGCGATTTGATTTAAATTATATGACTACAAGAAATTAATGGAATTAAATACATACTAGTTATAAGCATACGATCACGATAACTGTGTTTTTATAATGATCATAATTCACCCAGGACGAAAAACCAGTAGAAACCAGTAGAGAAAAACCATTAGAATCTCTACTGGTTTCTACTGGAAATTTTCTACTGGTTTGAATATGGAAAGTGAAATGATTTCCAGTAGAAACCATTAGAAAAATACCAGTAGAATACCAGTAGAAACCAGTAGAAATCTCTACTGGATCCAATACAAGACCAATAGAAGACCAGTAGAATACCAGTAGAAACCAGTAGGAATCTCTACTGGATCCAATAGAAGACCAGTAGAAACCAGTAGGAATCTCTACTGGATCCAATAGAGCTTCCTACTGGTTTCTACTGGAATTTTCTACTGGTTTGAATATGGAAAGTGAAATGATTTCCAGTAGAAACCATTAGAAAAATGCCAGTAGAATACCAGTAGGAATCTCTACTGGATCCAATAGAAGACCAGTAGAAGACCAGTAGAAACCAGTAGGAATCTCTACTGGATCCAATAGAGCTTCCTACTGGTTTCTACTGGAATTTTTCTGCTGGTTTGAATATGGAAAGTGAAATGATTTCCAGTAGAAACCATTAGAAAAATATCAGTAGAGTGCCAGTAGAAACCAGTAGCAATTTCTCCTGGATCCATCAGAATACCAGTAGAAACTAGTAAAATACCTACTGGAGCCATCAGGAGACCAATAGGAATCAAAATTAAAAATATTGATGAAATATCGATTTCAAATTAGTATATGATAATCCGAATTATGGCATATTTTCTTAACGTTTTAACTAATCCTATCCTATCCTATATTTATTCCTATTCTATCCTATATCTATTCTACTTTCTACTCTATCCTTCACAGACTTTCATATATATAGCAGTACGGTTATAAGGTTCATAAGATATTGGTTACTCTAACTTACATTTAAGAAGATCATTTTTGTTGTTGTTATCATTATTGTCTTCACTTAAGTAGGTGACATTCACTATTTTATGTTTAAACTTGAAATCATTACTTGGTAAAATTCCTTTTATCTGGTTAGGTGGAGGTTATCTATCTAAAAGTACAAAATTAGGACACGTAAATACATGCATGAATATTCATGAGCATCTCTATTTCTATTGGTTTCTACTGGTCTCTAATGGTTTCTATTGGTTTGACTTAGTATTTTTCACACTCCTTTTCCAAACATTATATCTCACTAGTTTCTATTGGTTTCTACTGATCTCCAATACCAGGAGAATTCACTGGTCTCTAATGGTTTCTACTGGTCTGGTCTGACTTTGTATTTTTCACACTCCTTTTCAACCCATTAGATCTCACTGGTTTCTATTGGTTTCTACTGGTTTGACTTTGAATTTTTGACACTCCTTTTCAAACCATTAGGTCTTACTGGTTTCTATTGGTTATACTGGTCTCCACCAATAGAATTCACTGGTCTCCAATGGTTTCTACTGGTTTGACTCTGTATTTTTCACACTCCTTTTCAAACCATTAAGTTTCACTGGTCTCTAATGGTTTCTCCTGGTTTGACTTTGAATTTTTCACACTCCTTTTCAAAACATTATATCTAACTAGTTTCTATTAGTGTGAAAAAAACAAAGTCAAACCAGAAAAAACCATTAGAGACCAGTGGATTCTAATGGTATTGAAGACCAGTAGAAACTAATAGAAACCAGTGAGATCTAATGGTTTGAGAAGGAGTGTGAAAAAAACAAAGTCAAACCAGTAGAAACCATTAGAGACCAGTGGATTCTAATGGTAGTGAAGACCAGTAGAAACCAATAGAAACCAGTGAGATCTAGTGGTTTGAGAAGGAGTGTGAAAAAAACAAAGTCAAACCAGTAGAAACCATTAGAGACCAGTGGATTCTAATGGTATTGAAGACCAGTAGAAACCAATAGAAACCAGTGAGATCTAGTGGTTTGAGAAGGAGTGTGAAAAAAACAAAATCAAACCAGTAGAAACCATTAGAGACCAGTGGATTCTAATGGTTTCTACTGGTCTTCAATACCATTAGAATCCACTGGTCTCTAATGGTTTCTACTGGTTTGACTTTGTTTTTTTTCACACTCCTTCTCAAACCATTAGATCTCACTGGTTTCTATTGGTTTCTACTGGTCTTCAACACATTAGACTCTACTGGTTTCTACTGGTTTCTACTGGTTTGATTTCGTAGTTCGTCTTCAGACCAGTAGACTCTACTGGACCAGTAGAAACCAGTAGACGATCTCTACTGGTTTCTACTGGTTTCTATGGGAATTTCGACCTGGGTCACAAAGAATGTCAATATCCCAAGGACGAGGAAGGGAGAGGTTACGATGAGCAATCTTGAAAACCTCGAGATGAGAAAAGAAATCTATAGTGCTCCTGCATCTACTCCCTCACAATATTGTTTTTCTTAGTACAACTTTTTTTACGGAATAATTTATTGTGTTTACCCCTGTTTATTTCTCCTCCCGTTTGGCCGCATTCCCGCCCAAATCAATCGAGAGAGTTATGAGGTTGGAGCATTCAAACTATTATACTGCTTCACAAACTATTTCACATTTCATTAGCACTAAACTATAGTGTTTCAAATCAAACTAATGTACAAATACTCCAAGACAATGAAGAGAGAAAAAAATGATATCCCCGGCCAATGCCCCGCGCCACAGCAAAGAAGATCTAAAAAATGGAAAATAGGTTTTGCGATGACTGCCAGAATACGAAATGGTATAGTCCTAGATAGACACATGCTAGTTTTGCATAAAAATGTTCCCTTTGTAGGGGTTACGCCATTTCCTGACCCACTTTATCTGACACACTCTTTCTGACACACTTTTTTTTGCCATTCACTGTGTACACGGGGCAGTTTTCATGAGACGGCCTCTGTTATTGGCTACTGTGCTAATGAATATTCAAGACTATGGTATGGCTTGTCGAACGTAGTGGGCGCGCGCGTGGAGCCGAGGCCTGTCGTAAATGGGACGGGCAAAGTCAAAGACAAATTTTTCCTCATACGCGACTTTGTACGTGTACCCATTCTGTGATCAGCCCGCTCACGCAGAGCGCGCTGAGCCTCGGGTACGGCTCCCGTGCGTGCAGCGGGAGCTGTCCCCGAGGCTACGTATACCCCAGCAACATTTCTTGGATCATGTGCTAGGCTCCGCTGTTCAGCGTGTTGCTGGTGTTTGCGGTAAAGTGCAAGAACTTCCCCAATATTTATCTTGACAACATCAAAACTCATTGCTAGCCCGCTATCACGTCACTATCAGGTCCCCGGGCCCATGATTTGTTCTGTTTCATTGAATAAACTCCGATTGCACTATTCTTCTTTTTGTATGCAGCATACTAGCAGTATTGCATGTTCATGCAGAACCAATACGGCTCTGGCTAGCTAGCATATCGATTTGTTTAGTACAAAAAACGCTCCTATTTTCAGCACAAAAATACAAGGTTTTACGCACAGGTTATGCATCACTGCCCTCGCACCGCGAATGATCGCGCTGTGCAAGAGGGAGCTACGGACTGCTACATTATATGATAGGGGTGTTCATTGCACACACGCTAGCGCTACTAGATCCGTTGCGCTCATTGTCACCCCGGATTGTCATCTTCTCAGTCGTATTTTAACTCAACTGTTCCTTATTACTTGTCATTTTCCTTTCCCTTTTTCTCTTATTTTTATTGTGGTCTTCCTTTTTTGTAAATGCATCTGTCTTTCCTTTGATTTTCTGTGTATCTAGTTCGTTCACTTTTGACTTCTTTGGCGGCATCTCTCTAATATACATCATGTGATACACACAAAATATTTTGACAAATACGCAAACACACATGTAGACTCGTACATCTACAAAATACATGTACAGAGGAAACACATACATATGCACGTATGAGAATGCACACACACACACACACACACAAACACACACACGCACACACATACACACGCACACACACATACACACACACAGGCGACATCACATTTATTTGACACACATTAATTCATAGCACTTTCAAACTTATTACACTGTATCCCAAAATCCACAGGAATGCATACATGCATATGCACAGACACATAGACACATACATACAAAAAAAACACACAACACATTCATATTGGTGGGTATATAATAAGGGAAAACAGAAAAAATATATATAACATTCAATAATTTATTCATCCATTAAAGCAATCAAATGATAGTTCATCGACACATACGGTGTCGGTGGGGTCATTCAACATCACTTTATCAGTACACACTTATGAGCATAACAATCAACTCAAGCCGTAACGGCAAAAAAGGTCAATCGGCCATCTAAAGTGCAATATCACCTTAAGTTCAGAAAACTGTAGAAATTATTCATTAGAATTAAAACATCAACTGTACTAGTAATAGATCAAATGTCATGTTGATTTTCGCCGATTTCAGCAAAGTTAAAGAGTACCTTACAAATTGTTTTTATGTTCACTCTACACTGGATTGTTACCTTTTATTGTTATTATCTGCTCTTTGAAATGCTCATGTGGATCCGCTTTCTTCAGGGCGCTTGGGATGGACACGATCCTTTCTTTTGGGATATTTTCATCGTAATGAGAAGGCCATCCAATGTAGTGAACTTTATAGGTATCTTCATTTTCTGCAAGTATTTTTAGGTCCCACAATTTTGAAGACCATAATTGTTGCTTCTTCCTGTAATTTAACTTCACTTCTGAGTCTGTAGTATAGATACTTCTGTCCACCGTTGATCTAAGCTGATCACGAGGCCTCAGTTCCATTCCTGTTAATTGAAAAAGAAATAAGTCTTAAGTTGACATTTTTTTTGCTGCTTAAATTATCTGAGCTATTGTCAATTGATCTACATGATTTTCTTTACTTTCATTAGTTATACTACACCTGCAATGTAGACTGTGTACACAGTGCAAATAGAGTACACCTGAATTGTTTTGTTTATTTTTGATAAAGCTTTGAACATGATTTGCGACTACGAGCATGCGCACCCCTTCACAAAAGTAGGTTAGGCCCAACAACAACGTACTGTACTGTGTTTACGCGTAGTGCAGTGTGGTACATCGATCAGCGCAGCTTAAACTGAAATTGAAAGAAAAAACTTAAGTCTTCAGCAAGCTTCCTGATAATTACAACTGGCATTGTCAATAACAATGAATCATTCGAAATTAATGCCTATGATATGAAAAAGGGTTATATCGATTTTAATTTTATCCCCCTACTCCAGAATCTGTCGTAATTTTCATAACAATTGAAGCTGTGAATACCGGATTCAGAATTTGATTGCCGGGTTTCCGCGTTGTCTACAATACATGAACAAATATGAAGTCTAAATTAGTTCTCGTCGGCCAAGCCCAGGCAAGATGTCTAACTTTCAAATCTACTTTAGATTTACATTATAGTCAAAATTCTTTAGACGAAGGTCCACAAAACATGCCAGATGATTGCTTACCAGTTATAAGATCCTGTGTCCACGGCCTTTATCGAAATTCAAATCAATTGGTCTTCCAAACTTCCACAAAAGTGTCAAGGTGATCGCGCTCGTGAAGTCAAAGACTGCTGCTGCATTACGCGCGCTAGCGCTAAAATGTACAGTATCGTATGCATTCACGCGCTGGATTTGCCAGGCAGATAAGCCATACCAGGAGCCATCCAATTGGGAATGGTGTTAGAAAAGTGAAAAGTGACAGAGGTTTTTTTCATCCAATCAAAAACATTCTTTGATTTTTACCAACTACAGAACAGTCTTTAATTTATCTCTTTTTAACAGGTTCTAATATGACGTCTGCAATTATTTACGACGGTTTGAAAATGCACTACTACACGCGATCTGGGGCTTGACCATAGACTTTATGTACAAACGGATCAAAAAATGATCAAACAAGCTCTTAAAAACCTCAAAAGTGACAGAACTTAATTTCCCCCAAAGTGAATGAAAATTATATCATGTTCAAGAGGAGAATCTGCTCTAGCCTGTATTCTTTTAACAGATCAGAATGTTAACGCGTTTGGAAGGTATCTCGGTAATTCCATTAAAAAATTGTTTTTTTTTCCTGTGATCCCCATAGGAAATTAATTACGCGCAGCGCGCCTGGTGTAAAAGGAGCGCAAACAAATCGATATGCTAGCTGTGGCCGTGTGGCGCGCGGCGACCGCGCGCGCTATGGGGATGGCCTGATCATGCTCGGATTGCATTGACTGCACGCGCACCGCGGAAGCACGTCGCGTCCATGCGGTCTCCCATCCAAGTACTAGCCGGGCCCTTCGCCGCTTGACTTGCAGTCTGGTGAATGCAATCCATGCATGATCAGGCCATCCATACAGCGCGCGCGCCACACGGCCAGAGCCGTATCGGCTCTGCATAAACCTGCGCGCACACAGCTATCGGCTTTTTTTTTTGTACTCGAGCGGATGCTGGCCAGTGCCACTCTGATTCGTTTCTCATCGACGCACCGGGTTCAAGAAAATGGATCCGGAGCTCGATAGCTTCGATATGCGATCGCGGCCCGGTTTACAAATCGAATCGACTCATGCTTAGGCAGAATCGAACATGAAGGAATATGTAAGATGATGTGATTGTTTAACTTTTTACAAAAAAAGGAAAAATTGAATTTTGATTAACTTAATCTTGTCTGAGTTTAATATCGCTCCCCACATGTCATGCGTCGTGTGGCATCAACATTATTACGGCAGTTAAACTTGCTATAAAAAATGATGTGAATTTTCGGGTACCCGGTCTCCACCCGTTTTCCCCGACTCAAACCTGGGTTGAGTAAAACCCGTGATGACTCAGGCCTACTAAAAAGCACAGCAATGTTCAGGACACAATATCAGACCGAGTGACTCATTATGAAAAAAAAAATCGTAAGGCTGTTGAATATTCATTAGTACAGTAGCCAATAACAGAGGCCGTCTCATGAAAACTGCGTATACAAAATGAATGGCAAAAAAAGTGTGTCAGAAAGAGTGTGTCAGATGAAGTGGGTCAGAAAATGGCGTAACCCCATATGTAGAAGCAGTGGAAGAATCTTGACAAATAACTAGCACAGGTACAGACCGGTATTATGAAATAAGTTTAAAATCTAAGGTGTACACCCCTCTGCATTTTATGAAAACCAAATTCGATCACCCACGAACGCCAGCCAGCCCCCAAATCCTTTTTTTTTTAGGGATGGGCTCTCTTTTTTTTCTCAATTATTCGCGTCTTTTCCCCCTTCAAATAAAAAAGTCATCCGTTATAACCTCCACCCCCCCCCCCCCTTCCCCTGAAAAAATGAATAACCTACAAGAAAAGAAGTCGCTATAAATATAGATAATTTCGGTATGTGCGGACCCTCGCCCCTGGAAAATGAACTACGAAGTAACCATATTGTCGACTGATTTGGACATGAGACCCGAACCCGCAACCTTCATTATAAAGCTTGTACGGGCTTGTATTCTCCACTCATAAAAAGGGTTGTAGGTAATGGTGGTTCGGGTGCTCGCACGATCCCCCTTAGGAAACTAAATAAAGAGGTTGAACTAGTGCCAACAGTCTCCTCCTTCCTGGGAATTGTTCTAATACGTGGTTTGGTATCATCAATTTTGTTATAATGTCTCATTATATATAGGATCATGCGTTGTTTCGTCTGCGAAATTATAATTATATACAAGCGATGCCTTTTTTTCTGGGTTAGGCCATTTCCTGACCTAGTCTTTCTGACCTAGTCTTTCTGACCTAGTTTTTTTGCCATTCATTTTGTACACGAGGCAGTTTTCATGAGACGGCCTCTGTTATTGGCTACTGTACTAATGAATATTCAAGACGATGGTATGGCTTGTCGAACGTCGCGCCGGCCAAAGAGGCGGCCATCGCCAGGAGCTGGTGAGCTGGAGGCGCGCTAGTCCACGCTGGAATTGCCGGCGCCGGACTGCTCCACTACAGAAAAAGGGGACGGTGCTCTCAGAAAGAAAATATAATGTAAAAAACACTGGATTTTTGTTGGACAATAAGATAAAAGTGAATTTGTTTATCCTTGTTGTATTATTGAAGAATACATCATCTCATGAAAATGTTATTGAATGATTGAATAAGGAATATTTTTGGTAGAAATTTATTATGCACCCCTATCAAACAGTCGATGACTCCAATATTTTTTTCTCTAGCGAGATTTGGGGAAAACGAGACGGGAGATTCCATTTTGCTCTAGGGGATTTAGAGCATCATGTCGGGAGGGACAGATAAAAAAATAATAAATAGTCTAATAAAACCTAGCAAACATGAAATAATTATAACACAAACACATATCTATTTACTCAACTTTTTATCACAACATGGCAGTTGTGCACAGTAATAGGTTTTCTAGTGTCCTTATATCAACTCATTACCCACATACAATGGTACAAAGGAACAGCTGATATCGGCATGAGCGTGCTCTCGCAGGCTGTGGCCGATTGCAGAGAGCAAGGATTTCTCTCTCAGCTGTGAAAAGCTCTGGCGTCTATGAGCTAGCGTGTAAAAAAAAAAATGCGCCTCCTGGCCGCCTCTTTGGGCGCGCCGGCGCGAATGTTCGAAAAATTGCGCCTCCTGGCCGCCTCTTTGGGCGCGCCGGCGCGAATGTTCGAAAAAATTGCGCCTCCTGGCCGCCTCTTTGGCCGTGCCGGCGCGAATGTTCGACAAACCATACCATAGTCTTGAATATTCATTAGCACAGTAGCCAATAACAGAGGCCGTACTGAGTGAATGGCAAAAAAACTGGGTCAGAAAGACTAGGTCAGAAAGACTAGGTCAGGAAATGGCCTAACCCTTTTTTTCTTCAACCTTCTCTTTGAAGTACATGTACTCAATTGCCAGGGTTGAAAAAAGTGATAATCTACCCAGCTTGATTTTTTCAAAAGCATGGATATCCTGTCTTTTCATTGTAGATTAAAATATTTAAGCCGTATGTCGAGCGCGCCTTTCTAGATAGGCTTAAAGATAATCCGTCCCTTTTGCAAGCTTAAAATTTGAAATCGTCTATCACGATCGTACATTGAAGAAAGTGTGAGTCAAGACCATTTCTAAGAATATAGCATGTTGAAGCTTTCTGTATATGTGTGAAATCCTAATTTTATGAGTAACTACCAAGCTTTGGAGATGATTCCTTCCATAGAACAATTTTTTTTCATAATGCGTTTTATAATTTAATAAACAGATTAATTCAACACAAACCGCTAAGAGCCTGAGGTAAAGACTATTAATCAGACGTTGTTTACGTGCATTTTTTGAATTTTACACTACGTATCAGTTTCAAATTGTGAATGTAGAGCTTACTAACAGTTCTCTATTTCTTTTGCCAATGTTTCGATGGTTTTGTGGTGATCTGAAAAAGGGACTGGCTGTCTTTAAGTAGATAACCCCCCTCCCCCCCCCCCCCCCCCCATTTTCCCGGATCTTACATAACCATGGTCACTCAGATGGGGGATTCTAAAAAATAATACACAATGCATACTCAGTAGGCCCAAAACCACTAAAAATGTACAATTCAGGTTTTGGAATTTTGAAAAAATAAAGTTCCCTAAAAATCATCCAGACAATGAAAAAATGAAAGAAGTGGCATTGAATTTAAACTAAAACAATTACTAGTATAGGCAACAAATGTCGCGAACTTTTTATTTAATGAAATGTTAAGTTGAACATTTATATTTTACCTTTGTAACTTACGTTACTATGCTTATTTTTAATTGGCCACATTCATCCTTTGAAGAGATGGACAATGCCAATATTCTACGATTATCGGATACTTTCAAACATCTGACCATTCTAATTTCAAAGTAGCTGACTATACTTTCTATTCATTTTGATGAGTTACCGTTAATTATTGTATTGATAATTGTGATCCAGGCTGTAAGCTATGCAAGTTAGATTGTTCTTTATATTATTCTTATTCTATCACGTATAACTTTCATATACCTACCAAAAGTTATTAGTTGGATTTGTCAAACATATATTATAAAACAATTTCTATCATGAATTGAAAAATGGAGAAGCGACAGTTCAAACCTTGGTAACGTATGTTGCGTATATGAGTCACGTATGTTACAAATATTAATCACTAAGAAGAAAAGTGATTTTAAGAGCTTTTTAAATATGAAGAATACCAACATTGCACGAATGCATCAATACTTCTGGCAGAACATTTTTTTAAACTGCTATCCGATGTCACCGTCCTTAGAGTGGTCACACATTTGGCCTAAAAGTGGAAAATGTGAATGAAATCATTAAAAAGAGTATATATTATGTCTCAATATGACGAGCTCCACTACAAAATTACTTGTTAATGTGACCTGTTTAAAACCACAGTACAACATTCATAAAAAAAGAAAAGTCACAAAAGACATTATCGAGTAACCCAAAGTGTTACCATAAATAATGATAACGTATGTTTCAATTATTTCCGGATTGAAATAGTAATCTCTCAAAAGATGCGTTGAAAGGGCAAGAATGATGAATCATACATCGTAAAAAACACATTAAATGCAAATGTACAAACTGGTTAGTATTTAACCGTAAAGTATACATCATTATATCTGGCTTAAACGTAAAAAATGTGAAGGATATCACGCGAGCCTGTGAATTTTATGAGAACATTCTCTTCATCCATTTCTTTCACAAAATATTTAAATAAAAGAGTTGCCAAAGCTGTTGTATATGTATAATTTCTCACATTTATATATATATATATATATATATATATATATATATATATATATATATATATAATATGTGTGATCCGAAAAGGGGGGTTTTCAAAGAGGGCTGTTGCAAGACATTGTATACCACTAATTAGGACCAAGCTTTCGGGCGCCTGCCTTCATCAGGATCTGGAATCAATAACATTAACGATAACGACAGTACAGTACAGTGCGTGAATGAAATAACAATAAATACATCAACAAAAAGAACATGAGTTATGAAACGATAAACATATAGACGGCAGAAATATACAAAGTATAAGGTAGAATCGGTAGAAATAAATCGTATCATACTAATCAATATACAAGAATATACAAGAAATGGTCAATTACCTCCCCGATTCTGGTATTGGAAATATTGTGTGTCTGGTGTGTTTGAGCTATAGTGAAGTGATATGGCGTGTTTGGGGGTCAGTGTTTACTTAGGCGTGAAAATGGATGGTCATTGGTCTGCATTGATACCACGTGGTCTTAAGGTTTGTAGTTTGGATATCCAATGAGACTCTCGTTTCATGATGGTGTCGTGGTGCTTTGTTTTGACTATTTCGATGCCAGTGATGTTGATGTTTTGCACTGAGTGTCCCGGGAGGTTGAAGTTTATAGTAAGTGAATGGTAGAGTCTTGCCGTTTGGCTTGTTTTTGTTGTAGTTGGTAACTTCCGATCTAGTGTTATTTAGGCGTGTATATAGCGTTGTCTCTGTCTTTCCTACGTATTGCATATTGCATTTAGTGCATGTGGGAAGGTATATTGCCCAGGATGATTTACAATTGATGTGATCGCGTATTTTGAACTTCTGTCCTGTGGAGGTGCTTTTGAACGTGGTTGTATCTTAAATGTGTTGATGAAGTGAGCTTTTTTTTGCGTTGCATTTGTAGAATCCTAGTTGTGCCGTGGAATTGTTTGTCTCAGCCAGAGGGATGGTTGGGTTGTTGGCGTGGTTGTTGTTGCTGGTGGTTGTGTGGTTGTTGTTGTTTGTCTCGATGTACGGTGCTTTGGCGTTAACAAGTAGGTCGCGGAGTGTTTTACTGCGGCGGAATGAGAGCTCTAGGGAAGATGGTCTGTAGTGTATGGCATTGTTGGATAAGTTGATAGTGTTTGTGGATGATTTCGGGTACTGCTGATGTGCCGGGTGTAAATAGGATAGAGAAGTGCACATTATTGGAAGCCTTCTTCTCCTTTTTGGTGAGGAGTTGGTCTCGGGGTATGTTGGTGGCTTTGTGTAATTGTCGACTGACCATGTTTGTGTTGTATTGACGATGTGTGAGATGTGCTTCTAGTTTGTTGAGATGATGGGTTGCTCGGTCCTGATTCGAGCAAATTCGTCTGATGCGGGTGGCTTGACTAAAAGGGATACTGCGGAAAGTGTGTTTGGGGTGGCAGGATGTGGGGAGAAGATTCGTGTGTTTATCTGTAGGTTTGTTGTACAGTTCTGTTTGGAGTGTACCTTCTTTAAGTTGAAGTAGTGTGTCAAGGAAGCTGACTTCCGAGTTAGAGTAGTTGAGAGTGTATTTGATCGAGTGATGTTATCTGTTGATTGTGTCTTGGAATTTTGAGAGGAGTCGGGGAGAGCCAGACCAAATGAACTGAATATCATCTATGTAGCGTTTCCATGATCCTGCGATGATAGTATATGGTGCCTCGAGTTAAGTATGTCCTTCTCAAGGTCGCCCATGAAAATGTTGGCATAAGAAGGTGCGACTGGTGTACCCATTGCAGTCCCCTCGATTTGTAAATAATGTTGGTTCTGGAACTGGAAGTTGTTAAGTGTAAGATTTAGTTCTAGAAGGCGCATGAGCTGATCTGTAGGTGGATGTTGTGTGTTTCTTGTGTTGAGTGCAGTTTTACATGCTGTCATGCCTTCTCCATGGGGGATATAATATATCCCCCATGGAGAAGGCATGACAGCATGTAAAACTGCACTGTGTAAAGAGACGTGACGTCTGCCGTTACCAATATGGTGCGTTCTGGGAAAGGGGCATGAGAGGTGTTTAGACTCTCCACATGATTGAGGAAGTCTGTAGTGTCTTGGAGGTAGGATGGGAGTTTTTCTACTAGCGGGTGGAGGTGGTAGTCTAGATATTTTGATATCTGTACTGTTGGGCAGGAGCATCCTGACAATATGGGCCTTCCTGGGTTGTTAGGTTTGTGGATTTTGGGGAGGAAGTACATGTTGGGACAGGATACGCTGGAAGGGACCAAGGCTTGTTTGATTTTTTTTGTCTTCGTCAAGTAGGTCAATTGCTTGCTTGACCTGGAGTAGGTGTTTTGGTGTCGGGTTGGAGTCAAGTTTTTTGTATGTGGTTTCGTCGGAGAGTTGGCGTTCTCCTTCAGCAATATAGTCTTTGGAGGACATGACTACAACTGCTGATCCTTTGTCTGCTGGTTTTATGACAATGTTGGGGTTCTTTCTGAGTCCGTCAAGTGCTTTCCGTTCAGGGCGCGACAAGTTGTCTATGAAAGCGTTTCTTTCGTACTTGGCTACTGCATCTCTTGTGTCTTTCTCGACGTTTTCCAAGAATATTTGTAGGCGCGGATTATTGATGGTGGGGATCCATTTACTTCTGACTGGACATGGGAACGCTTGTCTGCTTTGGCTGGATGTGCTTTCGACTTGTGTCGGTGTGCTCTGGGAAAGAGGAGGATCTGGGATGTCGTTGGAGTCTTGTCTGAGATGGCTCGTGGGTGGGGTGGTTTGATCTGTCTGTGACTGTTTTGTTGAAAAGTGTGCCCTCACATACATTTTGCGTTTGAGTTCGGTGAAATCTGCTTGTAGTTGCGAGTGATCAGTCTGTGCTGGTGTAGGGCAGAAAGATAAGCCTTTTGAGAGGAGTGTGATAGTTCATAGTCTGATAGGTTGACTACTATTGTCTATATATATGTAACGGATATGAATACATGACCCCATGTAAGATTCATATTTGCCATGTGAAAGTCCCATTTCTCTATATTCTAGCACTTTCACATTTTAGAGTAGAACCAAACTAAGCTGCATTACGGTCAGTTCACATTTGACTGGATGTAAGGTTGTTAAGGAAGAGATTTCTAGGGAAACCTTTAAATGATGACGTACATCTTTTTCAGGTGAACCAGAAGAGTTTAAGGACGAACAAATAATCCAACTCCAGTAAATCTTGGCCATTTGCAAAGAAAACTAAAATAGAGAATATTGCCTAGGGGAACGCTCAGTCCCTTACGATGACCGAACCCAAGGACAATGCTTTAAATCACCAGTGGCTGGACATGTGTTCAAGGGAATTCCACCTCCTCATAGAAGCCTGAACATACACTAAAAGAATTAAAGGCCTGTGCGGAAGTGCATTATTTTTGTTTACAAACACAGCACTTTCTCATTACTATTGTTTATAAACACAGCACTTTCTCTGAAGTGAAAGTAACTGTGACGTAGCCTCTGATTTCTATGAATGAACTGGAGGACAATATTATTTTCTCTGAACTTGAAGAAGGGGTGACAGGAAGTAGACCTGTTGACCAATAAGAATTAATATTTTATACTCCGTCCCCTTTTCTTATACTCTTAACCAATTGTACTCAAGTAAACACTTCTTCACCAGGTGATTGACACACATTGGAGCATGTAGTGTAGGAGTAATATAAAAGAAGGGTGCAAGGAGGAGAATCCTCAGAGTTTTCCCGGAGTTTCCAGAGTTTTTCCAGAGTTTTCAGAGTTATTCCAGAGTTATGGAGTTTTAGAGTTATAGAGTTTTCCAGAGATCCAGAATAAGTTAGCCCGTGAGGGGAGAGATGACAGCAACTCTACATGGGAGATGAGGCTCCAACAGTCTTGTTTTAAGGTGGAGATGGAGAGGCCACTTGACTAAGAACAATTTGAAGCACAAACCATACTCGTGTAAAGTTCCAAGCAATAACGCCTCCGGATTGAGATGGACAGACTACGAGCATAGTCTTTACAGAACTCTAAGTCTTCGTGAAAATGCAACCAACGTCGTATAATCTGGACATGCGGACAACGTCGTAATAACTGGACATGCGGATGACAACAGAGGGATAACTGGACACGCGGAGGACCAGCTTCGGAGATCGGGATGACAGCGACCGAGATGAGACTTGCGATCGATTAATTATTAGAGAGCTCTCGCGCGCGCTTTCCAAATCAGAAGTACCGTATATATGTGAGTAGATAAAATGTTTTGTACTATTTAATTTGTGTATCCCCTGTATCATTAAGTAGAATTAAATGTTAGCGTTAATGCTTCCCTATGGCATTTAGATGTGTCGGACCATAAACTTTGTCGCTAATTGTTATGTCTTGTCTTCCCAGACCAGAGTGATGCTTCAGTGAGAGTGTGTGGTGGTTTGTGTAAGGACATTAAGGTCAGTCAACCATTTAAATAGTAATGTCTGGACCCTAGCATATTACATACAGACCAAACGATAAAGTGGCTCCCCAACCACGAATGCTATGGGTTACAGCACGGAACTCACAACCTTTTTAAGCGTATCAATCAGCACGATATATTATATGTAATACTTTTGGGGATGGTTGACAGAAAAAGAATAGGTCATACTCCACTGAGCATGTTTTGGTTTGGGAACAGCAAGGAATGTATTGTTTTGTACCTCTCGCTGGTGTGCGTGTGAACATGGTGTGTGCATTGAGTATGCATTGAGTATGCATTGTTAAGCCATTAGCTAATTTCTATGTACATGTTGCAATCTGCTGAAATTACTGCATTTAATTATCAGTAATTGGTTTCATTTGTTATATTTTGATTAGGTTGTATTAGATAACAATATCGTCAAAATGGCAATGAAAGGTGATAATACCGTTTATGTGAAAAATCTCCCTTTTGAAAGTACTGAGGACAGTGTGAACGACTTTTTTAAGGCTAGTGGCGAGGTAGTAGCAGTTTCGCTAGGTAAGGACTCACTTACTGGGGAACCCTCGGGCACAGCGTACTGCACATTTGAAACGGCAGAAGAGGCAACATTGGCTTTAGGTCAAAATGCGAGTAAACTGGGTGGCCGCAAATTAGAAATTAGGGAGATCCCTAGATCCTCCCTCGTACTGAATGTTCAAACTGAGAAGGAGAGTAAGTCTTCAACTCCAATCCCCCCTGTGATTTTACAGAATCGCAGCAAATTGTCCCTCTTCTCTGGAGATTCCAAGCAGAAAGGTGGAGAAGTTGTATTCGAAAATTGGAGGTACGAAGTAGAATGCCTCCAAAATGACAGTCACATAACAGACGAGGCACTAGGCCTGATGGTTAGGACGTCCCTCCGTGGAGAAGCGGGTCAGCTAATAATGCACATGGGACCAGGGGCATCTGCAGGCCAAATCATCTCCAAACTAGAAGGCCTGTATGGCACTGTGGAGTCAGGAGCTGTTCTCCTTCAACAGCACTACGATTCCAAGCAGGCGGCACAAGAAAGCATTGCCAGTTATAGTGCTAGGCTACAACTGGGGGCAAATCGCGCAGAAAGGCGAGGGGGAATTTCCCCCCAAGCCAGGAATGAAACACTGCGTGTGGTATTTTGGAAGGGGCTGACCAATGATAGGGTCAAACAAGCCATTAGGCACAAGTATGAAACAACACAAAATTTCGATGAACTGGTCACGGCGGCTCGTGCCGCAGAGCAAGAAAACCTAGATTTCGACCAGTTTCACCAACAAACGCCAAAGACGCGCCCCCACAACCATCGCGTAGGCTTTCATGCGACAACAAGTGAAAACAAGCAATCAAGAGAGAGTGAGTTAGAGAAAATGGTCAAAAAGCTTGAAGAAAAGCTGAACACCCTAGAAAGTAGGAAAGAAATAAGCCCACAGCCTTCCAGCTTTAGAGATAGCGGAAGGACATCGCGGGACCAGGCCAGAGCGTCTGGCGCATGTTATAAGTGTGGTGAGATGGGACATTTCGCTAAAAGGTGTCGCAAACGTGGGGCCCCGACACCCCTACAGCGAAGCCAAATGCATCCTCCCTTTCCCCCTCCATTTCCCCCTTCTTTTGCTGCCCCGCAGTCTTTAAGCCATTACGCCTCATTCCCCCAACCACTACGTCCACAATTTCAGGGGAATTTAAACGAGGAAGGGCCTCTGCCATGGAGCGTGCAGTAGGTCATTCTTTTCACCAGCAAAGGACAAGCCGAGCTCCCCATTCCCATTATCACGATCTCTACAATTTAAGTCTAAGTTCCTTCATGTACCAGCTAGCACAAGAAACATTACCTCAAAACATCCTTGATTTATTTCGCAGAAACCAAGACGTACACAACTATCCCACAAGACAATCAAGCCTTTATCATCTCCCACTGACCCGGACATTATGTCGCCAGAGAACATTTTTATATCAAGAACCGCAACTGTGGAACTCACTGAGCAGTGAACTGCAGTCATCCGTAACCATCTATTCATTCAAGCGCAGGCTAAAGCGCAGTCTAATTGACGCATATCGCACACCTCCCGATGCTTAGATTATTTTCTCCTACATACGTATGCCCTTCACCTTTAACTCCCCCCCCTTCCTTTACGGCACTTTGATTTAATAAATGTATAAATCTTTAAATAATCTCATATATTGTAACGGGGGGCCTATAACCCTACAAGCTTCGCTTTTTGTCTCGCCCACCGGAGGTGAAGGCGAGACTAAGGGATCCAAATGGCGTCCGTCCGTCGTCCGTCCGTCGTCCGTCCGTCGTCCGTCCGTCGTCCGTCACAAATGTTAAAGTTTACCTGCAAGACTCTCTTATGATCCATAACTTGGCAACTGTTACAGCAATGGAAGCCACACTTGGTTGATAGAAGCACTAGGGGTATCTTCATGTTATGGTGTTGTCAGAGGTCATGTGATGATGTCAAAGGTCATTTGAGGTCATATATTAAAGAGTATGTGCAAGACTCTCTTTTTCTATGTTAAAGTTTACCTGCAAGACTCTATTTTGACAAATAACTTCACATAGGTTGCTTGGATTACAACCTAACTTGGGTCATAGATGCACTGGGGGTACCTTCATGTTATGGTACCGTTGGAGGTCACAGGATAAGGTCAAAGGTCATTTGAGGTCATACGTTAAAGTTTACCTGCAAGACTCTCTTTTGACAAATAACTTCAAATGGGTTGCTTGGATTACAACCTAACTTGGGTCATAGATGCACTGGGGGTACCTTCATGTTATGGTGCCGTTGGAGGTCACAGGATAAGGTCAAAGGTCATTTGAGGTCATACGTTAAAGTTTACCTGCAAGACTCTCTTTTGACAAATAACTTCACATAGGTTGCTTGGATTACAACCTAACTTGGGTCATAGATGTACTGGGGGTACCTTCATGTTATGGTACCGTTGGAGGTCACAGGATAAGGTCAAAGGTCATTTGAGGTCATACGTTAAAGTTTACTTGCAAGACTCTCTTATCACACATTACTCATCACATGTTGCTACAATGGCAATCAAACTTGGATGATGGATGCACTGGGGGCACCTGCATGTTATTGTGCTGTAAGAGGTCTAATGATAAGGTCAAAGGTCATTTGAGGTCATACATTAAAGTTTACTTGCAAGACATGCATGCCTTATTACAATCATAATGTTCAGCATTATTTATGTCTGTTGACAAACTTTCTTATATAAACGTATCAATTTTCGAAACTTTATTCCATGTTCAGTTTTCAACTGCAGCACTTAATTTAACCTTTTTACAAATCTATGCCCCCCAGAGACAAAGTTTACTTCGCCTCTACTGTGCAACTGATTATCATCCTGTTTTGTCTTTGTCTAATCTAATAGAACTTGGTGGAGGCTTTTTATTCCATCTCAAAGAAGGGGGGAGGTGGGGGAGGGGGAGTAGATAGAGGAAGTAGCATTGCGTGAAATAGCCCTTCTCATTTATGGAATGTTACATTCTATGGCAGATATTTCACAATCAGCCAGGGATACAATTCTTTTGCGTAGCAACGGAGATCGATATTTCTGGTTATTTTCGCAAGTGGGCGAGACACAATATTGCTAATGCCTTCTTTAATAGGCTCCCCCCACATTGTTATATGTTATCAATTTTCTGCTATCGAAGTGTACAAGCAGTCATCTAATGTTTGTTTTCTACATGCATTGAATTTACCTTGTTAATGTCCCTCTTTATTTATTTATCTGTGTATGCATGTAAACGAATCATTTCATGTATTTGTACGTTGTATGTTTATGTTTATATGTGGAAATAAAATTCAATTCAATTCAAATTCAAAAATAACAACATGAAAATAAAACAATGAAATTTCTCAAGTACCTGCTGCTCATATGGATATTTATTCAAGCAAGGAGTATCTTGCATTGAATCAATGTCTGTGGAATCATGTCTGCAGAAATGAGCAAAAAGACTAGAGATCTAATGGGCAATCCTGGGTTTTGCGTGGCTAAATTATTTAGGTTAAATTTGTCCAAAAAAGTGATTTCTAGGTCTGCATTAGCGCCTGTTTTAGCTAGGCCATGTACTTGCAATTTTTCCCTTTTGTAACCTAATTGCCATTAGAGTAAGCTAATGTAAAAGAACATGGCCATGTGATGCAGCAAATCAAAATCCTGTTCATGATTAGGCAGTCTGCTGACAAAGTCATATTTGCTTTTTATGGGTGTGCTTATTAAAGATCATGTCAAAGCCATTTTCAAATTGATTCAAAGATTCTGTAAAGATGAACCACCCTAGCACTCTTGAGATTTTCAGCACTTTTTTATCCATGTGAGATAAAGCAATATTATATGGGATTAAGTGTACAAATATCAATACTGGCAATACCATTGCACTATATATATCGCTTTGTTTACAAAATGTGGGAACCAATGTCATTATGAGGTACAGAAGTCCATCTCACGTATTGGTAGATTGGGATGGAGCTCACAATTGTTCACGTGAAAAAGAGCCTTTAATTTCTCAAATTAACTTGGGGTTTGTATATCATCGGGTTTCTGCCAGAAGGGTGCCATTGCTATTGTGGAGGGGGGGGGGGGGGGGGTATTGAGTTATTGATATCACATTGTGCTCGCTCTGCTCTACATCATTGTGGTAATTTTGAATTAGTTTATTTTTTTCTCTTGAAAGATATTGTACAAAGAAAAAAGGGCAATATCAGTTTGATTAAGAAGGGCGCTATCGCGGATGAAGCTGAACCAGGAAGGGTGCCATCATATAGCGCCCACAGTATTTAAACCTAACGCGCATACCGAAACAACAAATTTTCGCTATGCCAGAACGGTGTTATTGCATGTATATGCAAAACAGCTGAAAATCTTTAAAAGCAATTTGCAGCGACAATTGGCAGACACCCGATGATATATTCTTTTGCTAAACATTTTGTCTTTTGAATCTCAGTGAGAGAGAGTGTGGGTTTTTTTTTTTTTTGCAAGTCATGGAAGGTGTGATTTGATTGATGTTGAATGGAGGGATTATACTCTTTAATTGAAGTAATTTTTTAACTTGAATGTCACTTGCAGGTATGTCAGACCTAAGGGCCTATTGGGAGCATTTCCTGAATGAAAACAACATTTTTTTTTTTTTTTGGATGAGAGCAGTCCAGAATGTGCCAAGGGCAGATCAAATCTGATGAACAGTCCACATAAAAGGAAAATCAGTAACATTTTTATCAAATCAAATGAAAAAAGGACATCTTGAAGTCGAGTAAACTTAGCATTTACGATTCAAAGATTTTATGATTGTTTTCAATGTAGATACCTTTACAGTTTGCATTTTTGAAATCAAATGCAAAAAGGACATCTTGAAGTTTCAAGGCGAGTAAATTCAGTGAATCTAGGTTCAATACTCTGCTATTAAGCTAGCTATGCGCTTATGAAGCGGAATTTCTTTTCGTTATCCAGTCAATCGGCAGCGCTCGCTCGTTCTATAGAAATCGTGAGCGTTTTATTTTTCGTCTCGCGAAATCTCACGCGCAGATTTTGCTGCACGTAGATTATGAAGGAATTTGACATGCTCGCGAGATCTTTTGCTGGGGTCTTCTGTAAGCATACTGATCAGGATTTTTTTAGACAGGGATTGAGATTATATGTTTCTTAATAAATATTTTTAGTTTTTTTTCGAAATCCGCAAAGGAGTTTTTATGTTATTTGCCTTCAAAAACAGGCCTCATTTTTTTTTTGAAATATGTAAGCTCTCAGACCTTGCTGGATGCTGACCCTTCTATGGATTGTACGGCAACGACAGTTACGGCTCTAAAAAGCCAATACTTCAGCGGAGATTCTGATTCCAATATTGTTTGGGCTCAAAAATAAAACATTTGAGCTATTCGTCTTCAAAGTGACGCGAGATTTCAGAAATCGTACGGACTTCGCAACCGATATATACGTAAGCTCCCAGACTTGCTGGATCCTGACCCTTCTACAAATTGAACGGCAATACCAGTTACAGCTTTGGAAAGCCGGTACTCCAGCGGAGAATTTGATTCCAGTTTTGTTTGGGCTCAAAAAATAAAATATTTGAGCTATTCGTCTTCAAAGTGACGCGAATTTTCAGAAATCATACGGACTTCGCAACCGATATTCGTCCGCAGGCAGCAGAAAACACACGATTTTATTTTCAGCTCGGTAGTCGTGACCTTCACTTTACCTCTCGAACCGCGAAAAAGGTCTCCTTTTCAAACTGCGATATCTCCATGAATATATCATATTTTTGTACACTTTCTTTTGTAACTGTATGTTGGAGGTCGACATTTACTAACGGTGAAAAAACATTTCATTGAAACAGGCAGAAAAATATTGAAAATTCGAGATAAATAATGTGATTCTAATAAAAATTTAAAAAATGAAAATAAACTCTATATTTCAATGTCAATCGCTTTTGAGCCCCTAATATTTAGAGATCATCTGAAGCGGAATTTATTGTACTTTATGGAGATACCATTATTTTTCAACCTCCCCCCATAGAAGGGTCAGGATCCAGCAAAATATCAACCATGTTCAAATCCAGAATGAGCGAGATATGACGAAGTTTTGAGCGATCCTAACCAGTCAATCATAGTCCGCGGACTATGATTGGATCGCCTTGGATCGCCGGTAGAATTTCGTTATTATCGTGGACTATGATTGGCTGGTTAGGATCGTTCACAACTTCGTCATATCTCGCTCATTTTGGATTTGAACATGGTTGATGTTTTGCTGGATCCTGACCCTTCTATGGGGGGAGGTTGAAAAATAATGGTATCTCCATAAAGTACAATAAATTCCGCTCCAGATGATCTCTAAATGTTTAGGGCTCAAAAGCGATTGACATTGGAATATAGAGTTTATTTTAATTTTTTTAATTTGTATTAGAACCACATATTTATCTCGAATTTGCAATATTTGTCTGCCTGTTTCAATGAAACGTTTTTTCACCCTTGGTAAATGTCGACCTCCAACATACAGTTACAAAAGAAAGCGCAAGAAAATATGATATATTCATGAAGATATCGCAGTTTGAAAAGGAGACGTTTTCCGCGGTTCGAGAGGTCAAGTGAAGGTCACGACTACCTCGCTGAAAATAAAATGAGCGTATTTTCCGGTGCCTGCCGTTTGGCTGTATCGGACAATAGACTCCGCTAAACGCTTTTCTGTGTGCAAATGCACTCAGGCGGCCTTCCTGGCCTCACTTTCGGCGCGCTTTCACCATTCTCGCTCAAGTATCTAGTACACTCGCACGTACGTACCAAGCTCTCCCGTCGACGGCATGAATTCCACGTCAACGCCCATAGGCGAAGTGTCGAATGTAGCATCGAATGAGGCCATTCTGTCCGCTATCCAGGCTCTTCAGAAAAGAGTGGATCGCGCTACAAGGAAAGTAGACACACAACCCAACCCCTCATTCAAGAACGAAGGCAACCGCCAACAGTTCGAATTCACTGCAAAAATCATAACTCTGATAGAAGAGGCAATCAGGGTCCTAGACTCGGACCTCGACATTCCAGGAGCTAAACGTCATTTGAGTTCAGCCATCGGAGAGCTTAAGACACGTCAAAAGCACATAAAGCTTGCTGACCGATCACCAAATGGTTGGCAAACGGTGAAAGAATACACTCAAGATGAGCTCGCAGAAGACTCCGGGACGAAAAACGCAACAAAAAGGCTGAGAAAGCCGCCGCAGCAAAGAAGGAGGCAGCCAAGAAACCCCGACCAAGCTCGGCGACCTTCAGGCCTACACGCACCGCACAAGGTTCTACTCGGCCTACTCCTACTTTTCGTCGCTTTCAACCCTACACCACATACCGTCAAGACAACAGAATCTGTTTCCAATGCGGCCTCCCCGGGCACCTTCGTCAAAACTACCCCGCCCTCCGGGCCATCCGTCGACCCTTCACCTCACAATCGTCCGCTGCAGCATCTCAAGGTTCAGCTCAACTCGACTAGACATCAAGAACGCGGAGAATCATATCTTCAGTCTTCCCGCCTTTCGGCGTGCGAGGTAAATTGAAACCACGTTTATCCTTTTGGGAAAAAGAACTTAAAGCTTCCCCCTTTGTCTTAGACGTTATTGAGAACGGGTACAAAATACCCTTTTTAACAACACCACCCCCTCGTTGTCTCAAAAATAACAAATCCAGTTTGGACAATGCGGAATTTGTTGAATCCGCCATAACCGACCTGTTACAGAGTCAATGTGTAGTTGAAGTACCCACCCAGCCTTATTGCTTCAATCCCCTTACTGTAGCAGATGGTAAAAAACTCCGACTTGTACTCGGTCTTCGTCACCCAAACGAATTCGTTTTGAAATCCAAGTTCAAATATGAAGACCTATCTCATATTGCCCCTTTGCTAGGGACGGGCCAATACTACTTTACATTTGACTTCAAGTCCGGTTATCATCATGTCGATATTTTCCCGCCACATCGCAAGTATTTAGGTTTTTCCTGGCAACATTTCGACCACGTCACCAGATATTACGTGTTCAACGTACTACCTTTTGGTTTAAACAGTGCATGCTATTTGTTCACAAAACTGACTAGACCCCTGGCATATTTCTGGCGATCTCGGGGCATCTTGGCTTATTATTTACATAGACGATGGGCTCATTATCTCCCCCTCTATTGAAGCAGCAGAGTCCAATCTCGCCTTGGTCAGGAACAAAATTTCTTTAAGCGGTTTTGTCACTAATGAAGCAAAATGCGTCTGGAAGCCTTCCCCCCGCGTAACCTATTTAGGGTTCACAATCGACTCCCCTTCATCTTCCTTCCTCATACCCCAACAAAAGATCTCTGAATTACTCAACCTTATCGAACAGTTGCTTGCTTGCCACAGTACCTCCCGCCCGGTTTCGATAAAATCGTTAGCTTCCTTCTCCGGTACGATAATTTCCATGTCGTTGGCGCTCGGTCCAGTCACTAGGCTCATGACCCGTGCTACTTACAGCAGTATCCAAATTAGGTCTTCTTGGGCCTGCTCATTATATATTTCTGCGCCAGTAGCTTACGAACTATCATTCTGGCAAAATCGCATTACTCAGCTCAACGGCTTCCCATTTCATTTTCGCCTATCCCCAACCATGCAAATCTTTTCAGACACAAGCGACACAGGTTTCGGTGGCTTCGTCGACGGAAAACCCGATTTGCGCGCGCATGATCTTTGGTCACCGAGTGAGAGGACAAACAGTTCCACTTGGCGCGAATTAGCCGCAGTCTCGCGCATTCTCGAAGCATTTGGCGCACACTGCCATCACCAGAAGATAAGATGGTATACCGATAACGCAAACGTTCCCGTGATCATCAAGCGCGGCAGTCCCAAGCCTTCATTACAGAATCTAGCTTTGGAAATTTTCGAATACGCGCACGCTCACGACATAATCTTGCTCCCGCAATGGCTCCCCAGAGAGGAGAACAGGGTTGCCGACAACATAAGCAGATATAAAGATTTTGACGATTGGTCCATAGACCCCCGATCTTTTCTGACATTACAACAATTGTGGGGGCCCCATACCGTTGACAGATTTGCTTCCCCTCACAACGCTAAACTTCCCCGTTTCAATAGTAGATTCTTTTGTCGCGGATCGTCCGGAGTAGACGCTTTCTGTCAAGATTGGAACGTCGACAACAATTACTTGTGCCCCCCTGTCTCTCTCATCCCCCAGGTCATCAAGCGCATGAAGCAAAACGTAGCAACCGGCACCCTCGTAGTCCCACACTGGCCCTCTTCACACTTCTGGCCACTCATTTGCCCCGACGGCACCCATTTTGATACTCACGTTCACGACTGGATTCTAATGAATACCTCATTCACACCCCCCTCAATCGGAGGCTCCCCGCTTTTTTGCAGCAACACACGTTTCCATACCTTGGCCCTTCGACTCGATTACTTTTCAATTCCCAGAGCGTCGGATGCCGGTTTTCGCTGCCCCCTCCCGTCCCACCCTCCTATCCACCCTACCCCCTGAACAAAGCCTGACCTCTCAACGTCGAATTTTCAGTTCAATATATTGGTTGCTCTTGTCTAAATAAATAACGAATCACCGTTTGGTGTCTTTCTCCGCCTTTCCGACTATATATGTATATATATATATATATATACATATATATATAAGAATGCCTTTCCGGCGAGAATTATTATGCCTTTCCGGCGAGAATTATTATGCCCTTCCGGCGAGAATTATTACGCCTTTCCGGCGAGAATTATCATGCCTTTCCGGCCTATATATTTCACTGGTAATTCACCGGTAATCCACTTGCATTTTCAGTATTCTTCTCGTGAACACGATCTTTATTTATTTTATGCCCACCTTCATTTTTCGCGCCTTTCCGGCCCAAGACAATCTTAATATGCACCCTGCTATTAATACGTACTGGGATACATTTACCCATGATTTCATACCAATGGTCATTTCGACTTTTAAAGTACTTTCTTTGGCGTTTTCTCGCTTACTTGATACTCGCTCACAACCAGCAATGTGCCTCCAGAAAATAACAGTCAATTTCGTGCCTTTATTTGTTTCGCCTATTGGTAGATATAGACAAGAAATTAGCTTTCTTACGTAGTAACACAAGGAAGAAAGCGGAATTTCTTTTCGTTATCGGACAATAGACTCCGCTAAACGCTTTTCTTTGTGCAAATGCACTCAGGCGGCCTTCCTGGCCTCACTTTCGGCGCGCTTTCACCATTCTCGCTCAAGTATCTAGTACCCTCCCTCCCCCTTTCCCCGCCAACCACTATTATATTTCATTTTGGCAAAGATATCATATTTACATTTCAATAAATTCATTACTCCCGCAAGGAGACAGGTTGTGCGGCCTCGTTTAAGCACCCTCGGACGCACTCACGTTTCCTCTACGGAGGTTTTTCGTGGCCTCCGCATATCTATTGAATTTTAGATTGGTGCTAAACGCCTTGCCCCCCCCCCCCCCCCTCTCTGATTTGACTTAGTTAGATTGAGATACTTTGCCATCGATTCGCCTATACATTCTACCTTTTGCCTGTTACTACATTACGTGGCTAATTATTCTATTTTGAATTTGAATATGAATTGTTTCGATGCGTGTTTTTTTTTTTTTGGAGAACTCCGCGTTCGGCGTTTGTGCCTTCGAACCATGTTCGTGTTTATTCTTCGCATGTTTTTTTTTTCCTTTTCGACTCGTCTGAGTCAAATTTACAGATTCATGGACAACTAGATACTCGAACCCATATCTACATTCTCTGGCGTCAACGTCGCTTCCAGCCCTCTTACTTTCTTCCAAGGCATCGTCCACCGTCAACAAATACAAGTCTACCTGGAGGAGATGGGAACAATAGGCACACTCATCGGGCTTGAGATCGTTTCCAGTTGCCCCATTCGACCTCGCTCTATACATTTCCCACTTATCTAACTCCAGTGGGGCGAAATCGGCAGCAGACGCAACGATCGCTTCCATCAAGTGGGTCCACGTTATGGCAGGTCTATATCCTCCCCCACCGATGACTGTATGGTCAAATCGCTCGTCCAAGGCTACAATCGCGTTCATGCTACACCAATTGTCAAAAAAGAGCCAATCACTCCAGAGATTCTTCTAAATCTACTCCATGCCCACTCCAAAGCGACTCTCGCGGACAAACGTATTCTCTTCATTTGCTTCTTATCATATGCCGGATTCCTCCGTTACGACGAGCTAAGTTCCCTCACCAGGAGCGATTGTGTTTTCTCGCAAGACAGGTTGGTCATTCACATCTCATCTTCAAAAAATCGACCAATTTCGCCAAGGTTCCAACGTGACAATTGCTCGTACGAATAAACCAACCTGTCCTGTCAGAATCGTCGAGCAGTATTTCAACGAAATCGGCGACTTGCCAGACTCCTCCCTCCCCGCAGTCAGAAGGCTCACCCATTCGAAACAAGGCCTACGCGCGACGTCTCACGGACTCAGCTACACCAGGACCAGGGAAGTCCTTCTGGAAGCCCTCAAGCCCCATGTAGAGGACATTAGTCAGTTTGGTTTACACAGTCTGCGCTCGGGTGGGGCATCCTCCGCCTCCAACGCTGACGTTCCTCCCCTATTAATCTCCCAGCACGGGAGATGGAAATCATCCAAAGCAAGAGACGCATATATCAAAACGGACAGTGACCGTAATCTGTTGCCATCCCTCAGTTTAGGGATATAATTTTTGTTTACATGCTTTTGCTCACTTTTCGTGCTCAATTGTGATTTATCTCAATAAAGCGAGCTTACTTGATACTCGAGCACAACCAGCAATGTGCCTCCAGAAAATAACAGTCGATATCGTGCCTTTATTTGTTTCGCCTATTGGTAGATATAGACAAGAAATTAGCTTTCTTACTTAGTAACACAAGGAAGAAATGGTTTTTATATGGTACACCAGAAGATGTCTGGAAGAGGTTGCATGAAAATGTTTAGTAAGCTTAGCATTTACGATTTTTACGATTTTATGATTGCTTTCAATGTAAATATCTTTACAATTTGCATGAAGTATGCTCTTCTTTAACCCTATCTGGCCGGGGGGGGATAGGTTGCACCCCCCCCCCCCCACCTCTCAACATTTTTAACAATATGTCCACTATACACATTAACTCTTGCAGCATGGTTTTTATGAATAATTTCGGACATTCAAACGTCCCATCACAAGTTTAAGTCTTATTACTTTTTATGAATATGTGTCTAAAATATCACTCAATTTGTAAATCACTCAATTTGAGTTGATGCCAATATCACTCAATTTGTAAATCACTCAATTTGAGTTAATGCCAATATCACTCAAGTTGTAAATCACTCAATTTGAGTTAATGCCAATTAGGGTTTAGAAGTAATTTACATAACTATGATTCACTCTAGGCAGGGGGATGAACTGTGAATAGTTATGGGCTGTCAGTGAGCATACACAAGAAATTTGTACTACAGTGGACTTTTCGTTATAAAGAGCATTGATATAATGAGGTTTCATGATGACGTAATTTTTTAAGGTCATTGTAACGAGGTTCCACTGCGTTGAGGTTTCACAGACTAAGTCTGTAAATGATCCTTTTATTCAGTTTGTACTTGAAAAATTTAGCCATCGTTTTCAATAAAAATACCACAAACTCAAGTGTTCTGTATTTGTTCTGCACTATATGTCCTTTATGTCATCTTTCAGGGATTGTGTCTTGCTCTGTATGTGCAATATGTTTGAAATACTTATGTGTGTCAAATTAAAAAGACAGAAATAAAAGACAGAAATTCACAAAAGACACAAAGAGACAAACTGTAAGTTTGAATGGCTTTATTCTATCAACTTCAAATTGAAAATGCTGGTGGTGCATCTTGAAATATCAACATCCTTATTACAGTAAGGTCATCTGGGATAAACATTACAAACAGCTATGATCATTCATGAAATATGTAGTTGTCACAATCAACGTAGTAAAATGGACTTCTGTTATCCCTAGGTATAGTAAAAAACAACAAACAAAAACCCACACAAATATAAAACGGTGGCATCGAGTTATTGATAATCTTTCTAGACAAGGCAGTTGAACCAGGAGAGCAGAGGAGGCATCTGTCCAAGATCTACCTCTTCACTTTTTTCATAAATTAAAAGTGTTCTTTGTGCTAAAAGTGTAAATGCATTACATACATCAATAGGGTGCCCCTTTTGAATGAAAAGGAGTCCCCCTTGCCTGATTTTCCCCTCCACTTGAGCATCACCTCCTGTCCCTAGAAGTACGAGAATGACAGTCCATTTTGGGGATTATTTTTCATTGTATGATATTTCATGTAAAAAAAAGTTCATGAATTTCTAAATTTCTTCAGTCAAATTATTTATCCAAAACGTGTTGTACGTACATCACTAATACAACAGCACCCATGCATAAGCTCGGGAGGGGGGGGGGGGGGGGGGAAGGGGGGCTGGATCTTCCACTTAGACCTGTACAACGGGCAGCATCTGCGATAGTAAAAAATGAGGAAAGGGTATACAATTTAGGATCGGGCGACGTTCTCGGGTATCTAATTTAGGAGGTCAAAGACGGGGAAAATATTGTACTGAATAAAAAGGGTATAAAAACAACATTTCTCTTAAATGCGAGGAAAAAGAATTTAAAAAATCTTTAACTAAAATTCGGCTGGAGTCTGCAGATTCAAAATAAGTTTAAATCCTCAATTAAGATTAAGTTTAGAACGCTGTACAGTCCAAATGGCAGATTCCCCCCTCCCCCCCGCCATACTATGAATTCCCCTTAATAATGGTTATTTATCTGCGCTATACACAAAAAGTATCACAGCGCTTACAATCAGATATAAAATATAAATATATACATTAAATTGCATCAACCATTGGAGTTCTCAACTGTGCCAGATGAGGCCTGGTGGCCTCTTGCTTGCTGCTTCGTTCACCAACAATTTAAGGGACAAGCCCGGTCAGCACATTATTCACAGAAGCTCTAGTATAGCACCTTAACCCTAATACTCCCGGGGGGGGGGGGGGGCATTATGCCCCCCCTTCCCCCTGTCGAAGTTTTGTCGGTACTTCCCAACGCCTCAATATTTCGAAACGAAATTTCTTGACTTTTTTCTCTGATCCTTCCCACACATTTTAATACCAAATTTATGGGGATCGGACCTACCGTGCGGATGTCAAATTATGTTTACTGAACACATGTCACTGAAATTTCGCTATTTCTCTATATGACTGTGTATAACCCTATGGATAAAGTCAGGAGTTTTCCAATTTATGTAAATACTTTTCTAATGAGTGTTATCATTGTTTCAAATATTTTTGAGTAACATAAAATGAAATGTGATTGTAATTTTGTCAAATAGCAAAAGACGCTTAACGAAAAACAAAGAAATACGTAAGAAAATTGAAAAACAATCAAATACATAAGAAATAATTACCACAACCTATCTTTGTCTTTCAAGGATTGATGAGGGAGTTATGAAAGACATTTGTACCAAAATTGCTATTCCTGAGGCTTTATTTTGTGAGAAATACCAAAATCTATGATTTCTTGCATAAATTAGCATAAATTTATTAGTTAAAACAAAAAAATAAAAGGACTTTCGTGAATTTAGCTTTACAACTTTGTAGATTGCATAATTCTTTACCCTTGTGCAAAATTTTGAGGCAATCGGGCGACCTATGGCTGAGATCTCAGGGGGGGCTCATAATGCCCCCCCCCCCCGGGTAATAACAAGTTTTGAAATACCCCGGGAGTTTTAGGGTTAATGGTGTCTGTAATAACCCACTGTGTCACACAGTCACCCCGTTCTGTGTATTTCTTACTTACTTACTTACACAAAAAGTGGTACCCACAACGTGTCGTTGTACTTACATTGCCAATCCCACAAACGCACATACACAAAACACCCCTTAATGTAGCTCTGGTAAGTATGTGTGTGTGTGATATTATACCACATTAAGTATGCATCAGATTTCAAGTACAAAATTGCAAAAGCTCCCTAACCGTGGGAGGGGGGAATTACCAGTATTACCAATAATGGGACATCTTCGCTGTAAAGCAAATGTATAAGTGGCAACACATGCTATCACAATAGTATGAGAGCATCTATTTGGATCTTAGAATAAAGATCAGCGAAGTCCCCTAAACCAGACCTGCCAACTTCTGGAGTTCAAAAACTGTATTCTTTAATCCAAAATGTTGTATTTTACCAACAAAAAATGTATTAAAAAAAAATGTATCAATGTCTCTTACAGTTCCTACAGCGGGCATTTTTTTATGGAGCATTGATTGAATATGCATGATTTCGTCATGACTGGTGTGCTCGATGAACCAATGAACATCTCCAAATTGCTAATGTGAGATGCTGGTAGGATACTTTACAAAACACAGAGATGCCAACCTCTTGACACAAAAAATCAGACTGAATATCCTCAAAAATCGTATTTTTGAGTGAAAAATCAGATTTTCACGAAAACTTAACATGACCTGTGGCCTGTTGGCCCCAAGCCAGGAAAATGTTTTACTGCTAACAATGGGAAAGTGAAATGATCTCATCTTCAATCTTTTCATCCCATACCGATTACAGTATTACCAATAATGGGAGACATCTTCACTGTAAAGCAAATGTATAAGTGGCAACACATGCTATCACAATAGTATGAGAGCATATATTTGGATCTTAGAATAAAGATCAGCGAAGTCCCCTAAACCAGACCTGCCAACTTCTGGAGTTCAAAAACTGTATTCTTAAATCCAAAATGTTGTATTTTACCAACAAAAAATGTATTAAAAAAAAACGGATCAATGTCTCTTACAGTTCCTACTGGTGTGCTCGATGAACCAATGAACATCTCCAAATTGCTAAAATGAGATGCTGGTAGGATACTTTACAAAACAGAATGGGCATTTCGCCATTGAATATGGCACACATACAAAATAAGATTAAAAAAAAAAAAAAATATATCTTTTTTTTTTTTTTTTTGAAAATCGTACTGTCGTATTCAGTTCTAAAAATCATACTGGTTGGCATGTCTGAGAAAGGCTTCCACCACAACAAAACTAGATAAATTTTAGAAAGATACTTGGTATATATCTTGTCATTATATGCTTATAAATGCTGTAAAAATTGCTGTGCAAGGGATAGACATTATGTTATTACAGAGTGCAGAAAAGTGGGTTACACCACACATGCATTTAGAGTGCATGGCACTAATTCTACACTGAAAATAGCATATGGGTTTACTTTAAGTCATGCAAATATAAATAATGAGCACATCATAACAATTTTACTGTGGATTTTAGGAAAATGTCTTTGTTACGTACCTTCACTTACATTGCTTAATGTAGCATTCTGTAAGAATGGATGATATGTCTTCATGAATTGCAAAGTTATGAAAATGTTTTGTCATGAATTGATTTTACTATAATGGCTGGAAACTATGTGCTTTTATTTTTTCTGTTTCTAGCCCATCATTGTGATTTGGCCCAGTCTATAAAAGATACATGAAGCTTCTTGCTTGGACTGTGCATCCCATCATTCCTCAATGTCATCATCAACGTCCATCTCCATGGTGTCTATAGCATCGCTCCCACTGTCAGGATCCTCTCGGCGTACCCTGCGACGGTCCCCCGATGCCCACACGTTCACATCACCCTCCGAAGGACCGCGAGTCCTCTGCAGCGAGGAGCTCTCTTCTCTGGGTTCTACAATGCTGACACTCCTGCCGGCTGCTGCCTCCTGGGTAGAGAGAGAGTCCACCGAGTTGTTGGCACCGAGTGCCGTGGCCCGTCTCTGAGCAGCTGGGTTCGACCCAGAGGGTCTTCGGGAGATGGATGTGTTGCCTGGAAACAAGGAAATATATGAAAGACAGGGAAGGTTAAAGAAAATTAAACATTGTAAAACAAACGGAAACTAGAAGAAGATTTTCAGTGATACGATAGGACTGGAGACTGACTTTCAGCGAAATTATAGTGACCGCTAAATTGTGACAAAGTTTTAGGCGGGTCATCCCAAACCTATAGTCTAGAGACCTCTGACCTCTGTGCGCTATGGTTTGCACGGGTCCGCTCCACAGTGCATGCTTAAAATGGGAGCAATGCCTCATCACGCGCTCACAATATGATTATGAATGTAGACTAAGGTTGATACAGCTCAAATAATAAAGATAGCTTTTCACTTTTCCTGAAAATGTTTGTGAAACTATGACAGTGAGATTTCATACGTATTTTAATTTGGGTATACTGCTGATTCCTACCAAGTTTCATTCACTTTTGACAATGGGACACTGTCTTTAAGAAGAAACAATATCTTCTATTCCAATTTTCATGTGACAAAGTTAAATTCACCATCAAGTTTAGGGAAAGCTTTAGGAAGGTTTCACAGCAGTTTTAGACAGGCTAAAGTTATTGGCTATTCTACTAGTTAAGTTAAAGTGAAAGTCGACCCTGAAGTTAAGGAGGTTGTAATAAAAGCAAAAACATGAAAGAAACAAATGTGTGAAGGTTTGACAAAAATCTGTGAAAGGATAGCAGAGTTATGAATTTTTCAAGTTCATAACTTTGCGACATCACTCGCGAGGTGCTACAATATGAACTAAGCAAGTAAGAAAGCAATAGACCAGTTCGTAATTGTAATTTGTGCATGAGCAGATTATTGCTGGTTGAAAATTACCTCAGGTCAATTTCACTACTCACAGAGTAAAATGGGAATTCATTAGATTTTAATTTATTATCATGCAAATATGGCAACAACTATTCAGCTCTGAGAAGGTAGTGAAAGAACATTCCACCATGTGCATCTGCTTCTTTTGTTGTTTCGGGCACACTACAAAATGTCTTAACATCCTTAATTTAACACAGCTTCATGAAAAAAATCCCAGTCAGCAGTTTAGTAGTATTTATTCAATGGATTGTCCAACCATGGTGTAATTATGAACTGGTCTATTGACTGCCCATCTTGAAATCAATCTCACCTTTCTTCTTGGCCAATGAGAAGGTGCCATCCCGGTGGATAGTGAAGTCTTCGGTCTTCATGTGTAGAATGTTCTGGCCATGCATGATGCTCCCAAGTAGGTCTAGGGTACCCCCACTGGAGGAAGAACCGGCGCCAACACTGGTATTCCTACAAGTCAAGGAACATAGAAGCAATGTTAGGGAGAGTGGGTACCCCCACAGGGGGAAGAACCGGCGCCAACACTGGTATTCCTACAAGTCAAGGAGGAACATAGAAGCAATGTTAGAGAGAGTGGGTACCCCCATTGAGGGAAGAACCAGCGCCAACACTGGTATTCCTACAAGTCAAGGAACATAGAAGCAATGTTAGAGAGAGTGGGTACCC